>PVKA01012053.1:14001-59048 GCA_004027165.1 Ctenomys sociabilis | reverse complement strand
AACTCACAACAATCCTCCTGCCTCAGCCTCCCCAGTGCTGGGATTACAGGCATGCGCCACCACGCCCGGCTTCACTTTGTGTCTTGACTGTCCCACAGGCAGTGGCTTCCTGGGTTAGACTCCTGTCTTCCAGCTCCTTTTCTCTGCCCCACATCAAGCTCTGTAGACTACTCCCAGGCCTTCACTCTTACATGGACTGCTGGTTTTTCAACTCTGATGATACAAGACAACAGTATCATGTCAACCTCTGTGAGAAGTCTTCTGCCCTTCTAAGTTTCATCAAGTCTCCAGGGAAATTCGGTCCAGGGCCCCTCAGGAACAGCCAATCTCTGGATGTCCAAGTCCTTTCTGTTTAATGACATAGAGTACTTACCTTGAATCTAGACACATCCTCCTGTACACCTTAAATTATCTCTAAATTACTTAGAATGCCTAATGTCATATAACTGCTTTCTAAATTATTTTCTAGGAAATAAATAAATGAACATTGTCTGTCCATACCCAGAATAGGCACATTTAAAAAATTAATATTATGTGTGTAGTACAGGGGATGAAATTTAGGGCACTGGTCATGACAAATGTACACTCTAATACTAAGCCAAAATCTAAGTTACTTTAATATTTTTGATCCATGATCAATTGAATCCATAGATTTAGAGCCTGAGTACATGAGTAACAATTACAATGCTCAGCTGTCTTGTGGCTTTGAATATACTCCTCTACCTGAGAGTTTTGGAACTTGCAAGTGGACTTGTTGACCTAGGGGGCTGAAAAGAGTATAAAGCCTTCCTCAGAGACTCACAACAGCCTCTGATTTTAATTTGTTTTGCTTCCTTCTCTTTTAAAAATCTGAGTTAGTACACACAGAGATCATATTTAATCTTGGTTCCTAGAGCAATGCATGTACATCCATCCATCCATCCATGCATGCATCCATCCATCCATGCATCCATCCATGCATCCATCCATGCATTCATCCATGCCTCCGTCCATCCATCCATCCATCCATCCATCCATCCATCCATCCATCCTGCACTACCATTTGTCCTTTCACCATGAGCCATCCACTGTCATCACTATGTACCTTTTACTTTGCATGCAATGCAAGTATAAAATTTGTCTGACTGATGTTCACACATTTTAGTTTATATAAATGCTTCCATTATAATCTTAATTTTGTTGGTGTTTTTATTACATAGAAGCCCTTCGCACTCCTATCTTCCATCTTGTCAATTTTGAGAAAATAATTTAATTAGAGCAGGAGAAAATAAATTGGACAAGGCTTCAGCCTTTAATTCTGAAAAGTTTAGAATGAAAACCAAGTATTTTCTATGACCTTCCTCTCCTCACACATTGGAGGCCTGATCAACTTTACAAGAAGGAGCTAGAAACGATGTAAGAAAAATTAATTTCAGGTAACAAAGATCTCAGAAGCTTAAGTTCTGAACAACTATCTTATCCATGAATATGGGGCAATCTATATGCATGGATTCTAATGTTATCCAGATTTTATTCATACCAGGCCATCAATATCATTAGTAAATATTTTTTGCTTTATTCTGTTTTGTTTTCTGCTTGGGCTAACTATCTCTTACAGTATAATGTATCATTGATATTTTTACTACAATGAAAGGCTTTCCACTACAAGAAGCTTGCAATGTTGCAACTCAATCAATTAGGACATAACACTCCCATTTCCTCTTGGCCACACATTTCCAGGTAATTCCTTGAGTCATTTTCTCAAAGGGAACTAAAATTTTGTGTGTTGATTTTTACTGATCTTGCATTCATCTAATTACTAAGTCAATTACCTACGTATGGCTCAACATACAAATATCAACAGCATAGTTAAATTCACATGAGAACAGAAGCACAGGATATGGAATAAGAGAGACCTAGATTCTATACTTGGATCTGCACCCTACTATATTATTTCTCCTGACTGAGCACATTTCTTCAATAATGCATCAGAGGTAATAATTCATAGTGCTGTAGTGAGGGTTAAATAAAACAACATATATGAAGTATTCAGCACAGTCCCTGACACATAGTAAGAGCTCACCATTAATACTTGTTATTATTGGCATTTACTTCATTATTCAACGACCCAACTCTTTTCTCATCTCACTCATATGTAGCCCTTCTCTTTAGTGACCAGGAAGTGTAATAGGGTAAGCATGAACTCTGTTGTGTGACATTTTTCCAATGCAAGTAGAAAAATGGTCTCCTTTTAAGGAAGGGCCTTCACCCAAAAAATAGCTTTAAAATATTTTCCAGACTGTGCAAGAAGTTTTAACACAGAGTGTCTGGGATGGTTGGAAAACCTCAGCAGGACTATTTCTCTTGGGGCTCTAAAGGATTCCAACAGGTACCCAGTCTTGACCTTACACAGTGACAGAATGATTTTTCTCAGCTGTGAAGCAAGACTGTGTGCTTCCTTTAAGACTCAGAGGGCCATGGACCCATGAAATCAGAAGCTTGGAAAATAAAAATAAGCATTTAAAAGGTGAAAACAGTTCATCTGGTTAATAGGGAACTGAAGAGAAATGCTTAGCAGGAGTAGAGCCTTCAATACCCACTTTGATGTGTTTCCTGTATCCATCAGCATCCTGGACTTGTTCATCTGATGCTGTCACCCTCCTGGATCAGTGACACTCATCCTCCACTACAGAGATCTGCTTGTTCTGACAGGGATGACATGGGGCACAGAGGATGGCAGTTTTCCCATTATTAACAAAAACAGCACAACAGATTATAATCAATCCACCTACCAAAAAGTAATCTCTCTCTCCTTCCTCACTTCTTCTTTCCTCCACTTATATATTTTAACAAGATCATCAACGTATATCCATGTGCTACAAAATCATGTTAATGTGTGGTTCAGTATTTTTAGCAACTTGCTATCATCACCATAATCTGGTTTCATTCTCCCCATAAGATCTTTGATGTGTACTTACAGTTAATTCCCAATTTTCTTCCAGCTACTAATCTACTGTTCATTTTTAAAAGCCTGTCTTTTATGAAAAATCTCATATAAACAGAATCACATAATATATAGTCTTTTATATCTGGTTTATCTTGCTTTGCATATTGTCAAGTTCTTGTATATCATAGCATATATCCAAACTTTATGTATTTTTATAGCTAAATAATATTCCACTGTAGGCAGACACTATATTTTGTTTATAAGCTGACACACTAACGAACATTAAGGTTGTTGTTAACTTTTGGTTGTTCTGAATTTTGCTGAGTTTATTTAAGTGCCAGCTTTCATGTAGATTTCTGTTTTCAACACCGTAAAATAAATACATTGGAGTAAACACACAGAAATTTCTACCACATCTGGTAAATTTAAAAGGAATTGATAAGCTATTTTGCAAAAGGGGTGCCTTGCTTCATCTCCCCATCATACGAGGCTTCCCCTTTCTCTACCTCATCACCAATGCCTCTGATTGTCTTCCTTTTGAGTGGTAGCTACTCTAGTGGGTGTGAAACTTATCTTTATAGGACTTCATTAATTAAAACATACATTTAAAAGAAAGAATTATAAGCCCTTATGTATCAAATAAGTGAAATCGATACTACATTGTTTATAATAGTAATAGGGTTTTGCTATTAATTTTTCCCTCTCCACTACTCGGCCATTTGCAAGTGCATGAATGCATATTGTATGTGCCATCATTGCAATAAATTCAGAAAGAAAACCTGGCACACTTAATGTGCCTCTCTTTTCACCCTAGGATGTCTTGATTGTTATTTCTTCTGGGTCACACAAGCTTCAACACAACATCCATGCAAAGTTCCAAGAAACTGTCCCAAATTCAGTGGTGTTGGCACAAGTGAAATCAATCTGTCATGATGTGATGTGTGTGTAAGTTCTGCATGTGACAGCACTTTTTCACTGATTAAAATTAGAAGTGTGTCTTACATATTCTTCATGAAATATTTTTAATGATTATAAGATTCTGTAACATGAAGACATTGTAATCTACTTAATCATTCACCTGTTTACTACACATACATTCTCTCTGTTTTGCTTCTACTATAAATAAATCTGCAGTGAATATTTTGTACATGGATAATTATATACAAAAGTATTTGTACATCCTAGAGATGGAATTTTAGATGAAATTATGAAATGTTTCAGAGTTCATTGGTTTATCACTAGAGTCTTTCTGGAGCACAACTTTAGTTTTGTTCCATTATTCTAATACACAGAGGTTGATGTTAGTGATATCCCAAGCTTTTCTTGAAATGCCCAAAAGTTATAATGTCTTCATAAATTTTTATGTAGGCCTTGGGATATGTGTAAAGTTCTAGAAGTTTGTAATTTATCACAAATACAAATTTGCTTTGCTGTTTCTATTTAAAAATGGCAAAGGTACAATTTCTTCTTTTGTCTCTGATTCTTATGTAAGAAATAACCTTCAAAAGCTGGAAAAGTGGTTTCAACCCCAAGAGCTGTCACCAGTACCCTCCAGGAAATGCAGGTAAGGAAGTAGTGTCTTAGCCAGCTTTTTCTTTAGGGAAAATGATCTGAGTCTACCTCACATCCTTCCTCCCAGGCATGTTTCAGTTTGGAAACAGAAACTATTGAGAGGAACCACTGCACTCAACCTAGGAGCCTGAGCCATGGCAGTGGTCCAAATGTCACGCAGCTGGCATGCTGGCCTGTTGCACCTCAAATCCAAGGATAAGGTGGTTGACAATGTGTTTCCATGAAAAATCTTTTTCTCTCAAGATTGTCTCCTTGACAGTAGCAATGGATGCTTAGCTCTCCCACATCTCTGCTTGCTTTAGGCAGGCAGATGACAACGCGTTACCTACCAGAGTTCATACTGCTACTTATGCTCCCAAAGTCTGTGAAGCTTACACATCTCTGCTGTGACTTAAAGCTTGCTAGGTGTGATCAAAACATACAGTGAGTGTTTGAACAAAAATTTAAAAAGCTATTAGAGTAAAAGACACAATCCCATTAATCCTCCTCTCAAAATACTTCCCCTTGGTTCAAACACAGTTACCTCACCATTCACGCAGGTTTCTGAAGCAGTTCTGGAGGTCTTCTGTTTTGGATGTTTTTAGAAGCATAGAAAAAAAAAAATAGATGGATGTTGCCACCAAACATGACCCAAAAGAAAAACAGTCTCAAAAACTCATTATAATATGCCCCCACCTATCTTATTCACTAGATCTGGCCCCAAGGACTTCTGAATCTTCCTCAAAGTTAAATGACCTTGACTTTAATAAAAGGTCAACATTTTGAATTGACTTGGAACATGGAGGAAGCCAGGACAGTGCAACTGAAAACACTCATGTTTGTTGCAACAAATTTAACATTAAATAATTTTAACGTCAGAAGTCTGAAATGGGAAGAGCTGTGCTCCTTCTGGAGGACCCAGAGAGTACTTTCCTTCCCTGTCCAGATCCTAGGGTTTTCTCAGAGTCCTTGGTACATATATTTTGTCCCCGCATTCAAAACCACTAGCAGCATCTCAGGAGCTTTCCACCCTCTCTGTGTATGTATACCCCCTTCCTCTCCATCTTTCCTACCTCCTATAACCAGAGCAGCTTCTGTACATTTCACCCTCTGACCATGCACCTCTCTCTTCTCTTATAAAGGCCTTTTGGACTGCTTTTGAGCAAGCAGGGTGATCTCAAGTAACTTTCCATCAAAAGACTCTTAGCTTGGCGAAGAGCCCTTGGCCATGCAAGGCAACATTCACAGAATTCTTGGGTTGGACATATTTGTAGAGGTAGGTATTTTTTTTGTTGTTGTTGTTCTGGTGGAAAATGGACCAGGACCTCAAGTCTGCTTCTCCATCTACACTTTCTGTCTGTTGACCCTCTGCCCAACCAGGGCATCTAGGTTGAGCTCCAGCATAACAAGAGTGGAAATGAAGAAGCCTGTGCAAGATCATACTAGAGTAACTTTTGGATGACATACTCTAGCTTACAAAAGAGAATATACATCCCTTATCAGGTCTAAAGGTGTTGCAATATTTTTAAAAGGAGAAATAGAAGAAAAATCTTATCATGAGTGAAGCTTTGACTCAGCAGTTAGGCAAGTCCTAGGCAGATCCTGGCTTGTGTCTTTAAGGAATGACTCAGCTTTGAAGATGAGTTGTTGATGTCAGTTTTAGAAGAGGAGATTGTTGGAGTGGGGAAGGTAGAGAAGCCCCTCATGGTATTTCCACAGGAATCCTGGGATCACCAGTCCTTCATTCCTACACTCATAGGATCAGCAAACCCTCAACTTTCTGTTCTAATTGACAGGTTCCAGCCTGAGTATAAACTGCTAAATTATTATGACACTGATTCAACATGACTGAATCCCCCCAAAAATATCTCATCTTCCCAACAACCACTTCCTCCTTCTTCCCCAGTCCTGCATTCAATTTCCTTTTGTAAACACACAAGGTATCCCCCAATCAGCTCTTCATGTGTCAATGAACCTGACACTCAAACCCTGCTCCTAGCAAAAGTCTGTAAAACTTCACCACCCCTTTGTCTCAGATCAGAGAATCTATGCCATCTCCCTGCAATCCTTTCTGTGTCCTCAGAGCCAATAAGGGTCTCCTTCCCCCTTTCTTTTACTTCTGCTTTTCTGCCACACCAGAAAAATCCAACACTGATCAGCCAAAAACATGCATTTTCTAAATATGCTTCTCCCTTTCTAGCTAGTTATTGTGATGAGCACAGAAACACTATGTTCAGAGGTTTGGGAGTTGAGGGCTTTTTTGCTTTTAAGGGTAAGGGCTAAAAACTTATTTCTTCTTTTTAGAGACAAAATAAATGAAAATATATGACTTTTACCATTTTACAATTCCTGGTATTTCTCCATTACTCACAAGTTAATGCCAAAGCCACCATTGTCCTGAATCTGGGCCTTATTCCATCTCTATCTCATCATCCGTGGCCCTGGCCAAGAAGACATCCACTGTTTCCCTCCTCAGCTGCACAAGTGGCCACAGATGCACACAGAGCTCCCGCTGCACGCTTAGAGCTGCAGTTTCCTAAAAGGCTCAGGATCTGTTTGCGTCAGCAGTCTTCCCCAGCCCTGCCCTCTTACTTGCACATACCAGTGTCCCATGCTTTTTGTTTTGCAAGATGTGGCAGATTCTTCTGCTATAAAACTGTTTCTCTTTCTGGTGGAATGAATATAAATCTTTTGTTTCTAACACAACACTCTCCTTCATAATTCTACTACAGTGGCTACCATTTTGTTGTCATGTATTTATCCGTATTTTTCACTAGAAGTCGAACTTTTGAAAGCTGGAACTGTTCTATTCATGTTCACATCCTTATGTGAACAGACACCTGGTCTGTGGCAATCTCTGTGTCTGTCTGTCTGTCTGCCCTTCTCTCCCACCCTTTCTGACTGGGAATTAGTAATAGTTTGGCCAACAATAAGCCAGTCTGATCTTGTTGCCTATTCACAAAGAATAAGGCTTAAATCACCACAGCAGTTTATTAGCTCTTCCACCACAAAGTCCAGAGCAAGGCAATTCCTGGGCTGGTTCATGAGCTGCTTATTCCCCGACGAGTTGTTATTTTCTTATTGTTGAGCTTTGAGACATTTTTTACACACTTTAGATGCAAGCTGTTGTCAACTATGTGCGATGTAAATATTTTCTCCAAGATCTGTAGCTTGTCTTTTCATTTCTTAATGATGTCTTTCAAACAACACTGTTCTTTTTGTTTGAAATGCTGCTGATGAAACCCAGGACCTTAAGAATGTTAGGAAAGTACCTTGCCGCTAAGTTACATCCTCAGCCCGAAAAAGAAAAAAAAAATTTCAAATCGATGAAGTCCAGTTTATCAAATTGTTTTGCAATATTACATAATCCTTGTCTTGTGTTAAGTAGAGCCATTTGCTGGAAATAGTTTGCTGTATCTGAAGATGCCTTTTTGGGCTGGCCAAATAGCTCAGCAGATTAAAGCACCTACAAGCAGTTGGGATTCCTCATTGCTCAGCAGACAAAGGCAACAGTGACAAATGACACTGATTTTGGGGTTGGTTCTGTTTCCAAATTCTGGTTTCCATACAGAATACTTGTGTGGATTCAATCCCATGAATTACACTTCTGTGGTGCCATTTTCTCATTTACATTGTGGAGAAATACGACTTTCTTCATATGATTATTTTATGGATTAACTTCTACAAACATGATGCAATGCTTCCCCTACGACCTGGAATATAATGCGCATACAACAAATGCCAGCTCAGAACTCTCCACCCACAGTACACCAAAGTAGGTTGTTTTTTATTTTGTTTTTGGAAAAAGAGGTAAAACAATATTTCATAACAAAATAATAAGAAAATAACAATAGCTAATATGTTACATGCTGTTACCTTGAAAGTAGTTACTCAGGGCACAAGACATGGGCATAAAAATATCTCCAATTAATATTAACACAAACCTTTATTTTTAGTGAACTAAAACACACTAATAGTATAACTGACTTGCATTTTTCCCTTTACTGTCCTTTTCCGCTTTCATCTATCTTAGCTCGTTTTCTTTCTGAAAAATTTATTTCCATTTCACAATAACTATTATACATTGTAGAACTTATTTATTCTTTCACTTTTTTACCAGGCAGACAACACATTGTTTACACATGTGAGTCTGATATGTTTTACTTACAAGTATGGTCTCAAGTGGCACCTGTTTACTTACAAAAGGTTCAAGTTATCTTTTTATGGCTAAGTAGTATTCCTTTGTATAAAAAGACCAGTTATTTATCCATTTGTGTATTTGGTACAGGGTCTCACTACACAACTTGAACTCCTAGTGATCCTCCTGTTTTTAGCCTCCCCAGTCCTGGGATTATAGGCATGAGCCACCATGCCTGGTCATTACTCAATTATTGATGGGCATTTGGATTATTTCCAGGATTTATCTATGACAAATTGTGCTTCTATGAAAATGAGTACACCCACTATATCACTGTGATGTGATGTTTTTCATTCTTCTGACAAGATACCTGACAGAAGAGCTAAGAGGAAGGCTGGAATGGGACCTCTAATACTACTAGCCTTTTGAGTAATCTTGTGTCTATAGTAGTTATACCAGTCCACACTCCCACCAATAGTAGAGAAGGGCTCCTTCTTCCCACAGCCTCTCCCACATTTGTTATTGGTTGATTTCTTGTTGATAACCATTTTTTTCTGAGGTAAAATGAAATCTCAGTGTTGTTTTAATTGACATCTCTTGAATGACCAATGATCATGAACATTTTTTCATATATTTACTTGCCATTTGTATTTCTTCATCTGAGTGCATATTCATCTCACTTGCCCATTTTTGGATTAGAGCTTTGCATTTAAACTGTTTGATTTTTTCAGTTTTGTACATGATCTAGATAGAATTGTCTAGATCATATGTCTCTCCTTTGTCTGAGGGACAAGTAGCTAATTTTCCCCCTTTGAGGATTACCTTTTCCTTTGTTGTGGATTTATTTTGCTGTGCTAAAGTTTTTTAATAAGATCCTAGTTATTGATTTCTTTGAAATATTTCCCTCATGATCTTTCTACCTACTCATATGTTTTCAAGATTTCTACATACTTTCTCTTCCAGTAGATTCAGTGTTTGTCTCAATAGTAGATCTTTGATCTATTTTGACTATAGTGCATGGTGATAGACATAAGTCTAGTTCAAAGTAGGTTTTATGACCACAAATGTATCAGCTAGAGCTTTAATTAGAACTTCCTTCTAATCTTACTTTTACAAGAATGACACATGAATAGAGAAAAGAAGCAAATGACAGTCTGGGAGGAGCTATTTGCAAAACATACATCTGACAAAAGAATTACATCCACAACAGAAAAGTCTTGTAGATGCCACAATGACAGACAAACAAGAAACTAAAGTAAAAGAAATAGATCATTTGATTGATTTTATCACAAAATAAGATGCCAAAATCATCCATCAATTTATTATGGTTGCTCAACATCATTAGCCATCAGACAAATACAGTGACCCCATATCAAGGTACTACTATGCACCAAATAGTATAATTAAATTTTAAAAACTTGGTAATTGCAAGTACCAGTGAAATGTGGAACAATTGGTGTCCTCCTAGACTGCTGGTGGGAGTGTGCAGTGATGTTATCACATTGGAAGAGAGTTTGGAAAAAAAACTGCTAAAGATATGCATATTCTCCTGAGTATATATGTTCTCAACAGAAATGAACAATGTTATTCTATAAAAGCTGTGTGTGGGAATGTTTCACATAGCTTCATTTATAATACCTAAAATAATCAATGCCCCTGATATTCACAATAGTAGAACAGTATGGACAAATCATTGCATTAAACAATGACATGCTGCAGAGAAATAAAAACAAAACCATACACATCTAGAATATTAACATCACACAGAATATATTGAGCAAATGGAGTCATGCACAAAAATGGACATCTTTAATTATTCTATATATAAATGAAAAATGTAATACATGCGGACAAAGATCTAAGGAGTTGCCTTGAGAGGATAACAGTAGGATGAAGCAGGAATTAGAGCTGAAGCTATTACATGCATTGAGATGGGTAGCATTCCCATAGAAGCAGGTCATTCATAGACCTGTGAACTCATGAAAATGTGTGCTTAGACTTGTAAATTCTATTGTCTGTAAACTGCACCTCAGTTTGATGTAATGAAATTTTGGTGTGGCATCATTGCCTTTCATGAGCTGTTTTTTTTTTTTTTTTTCATTTCTCTTATTTTCCTATATTAACTAATAAGCCCCTACTCTATCAAATATTATTTCACTATCAGCGTTTTGAATGTTCTGTTTCCCTCTTGTTGTGAAACCTTAAGCTTGGATAAAAGCTTCTTGATTATCAGGTGCCATTTTAGACACTATTTTCTTCTAGGACAGTCTCATTGTCATCCCTTACACAAAACTGCAATGGACAGATACGCTTCCTCTTTGCTTTCACAGCGCTGAGTATTTACTCTTCACCTCAGCTGAATCAAAACTACTCTTACTAGATTCTGAAGTCCGTAAGGGCAGAGGTCTTCTCTGGTTCCCAGCTGAGCTCCAACTTCCAGTACATTGTTAGGTACTTTCCGGGGGTACGATCGATACTTGGTGGATTGAATTCTGAATCTCTCCTCTCAAAAACAAAGATGTAATATCAGCAGCCCAGATTTCTCTCCTCTCAGGAGTATTGGTGTTTATAGGGCTTTTGCTAATGCCACACTGACATGTTCTTCGTGCAGGGGCTGATAGAAAATTAGATCAGGTGGCTTTCACACTGCAACATATGACACTTTTCTAATTAGGGCAATGTTTAATTTACTGTCTCATGGCTTTGTGAATAAATATAAATTGTCATACTAAAGTGACAGGTGTAAAACCCAGGATGGCTGTGTTAGAGAGGTTAATCTGCTGTTAATCAAATCAGTTCTGCTTGACTTTCTCTAAGGGAGTGAGAGATAATGGCCCTGTTTAACTGGAGATTAGCCAGCTTTGGGTTGGAAATCCCTCAGGGTTCACCTGAGCCTTCTTTTGCCTTGTTCAGAATGAAGATATTCAGATGTGTTGATAAGTGAAATTGGGCCTTATTCCATCCTTTGGCATCCCACAAGGACAGCTTCTACTATGCTTTTATATTTACCAGAAGATTTTCTTTCTAAATCTAGAAAGTTCTGGAACATTCTTAACTATTACTGAGAGGCTCTGTAAATTTCTAAATTCTTGCAGCGAGTTAAGTGCCTGAAATGTCACTGCTTCAAAACACAGCAAAGCCAAAGCACATGGTCATGGCATGATGGGGAGGGTCTGCCCTCGTCATTGAAGGGATTGCATACATAAGTCTCTGTTCTACCAACAGAGAGGATGGGCTAGATGCAGTGGAGTAGTTGGCACAAGGCACAGTGAGAGGGAAACTTCAGAGCAGTATTGACTTGGGGTGTAGGAGACTAACTACAGTCCAGCTTGGAAAGAGAAGCATCCTTAACCTTTGTGGAGATCACCCATGGCTTTGGTAGTGTGAGCACTAAAAGGATAGCAGCCTTGCTTTGTAGCCTCAAAAACTTGGAGATTCAAGAGAATTGAGTTCTAGAGGTGGCTTGTTTGTTTGGTTTTTGTTAAGATAGGGTTTTGCTGTGTAGTTCAGGCTGACCTTGAACTTATAATTCTCCTACCTCTGCCTCTCAAGTTCTGGGAATACAGGTGTGAACCAACACACCAGATCTTGTACTTACCTACTATTGGCAGGAAAAATCAATGTTATTCTGGGGTATAGACTAAAACATGAGACATTGTGTGTGATCAGAGAGGGCTTTGCAGGCAAGTATAGATGACAAGACATTTTCTGCTCTTCCTAAAATTATCTCAGGAAGATTTTGGAAGGAGTCACAGCATTGTCATGTGAGTAAGGAAAAAGCAATCAATATTGGAATAATTATTGTGAAACCGAAGTCACTGTTGTAAAAGGTGACAACCCTAAGACACATACTAAGCCAAAGGACTGATAAGTCCCAGCTTAGTTCACAACTAAGCCACTGTGGGCAGATATTTTACACACCCTGAGCCTCAGTGTTCTCCTATGGACAAGGAGATAGTTGTGATTAAAAGAGACAACATACTTGGGCTTACATGAGATAACATACAAGAGATAATATAAATGAGAACATCCATGGAGTTGAACAACCTGGCTATCAGATCCTAATCTATTCCTTGATGATCATCCATTACTATCCCCATTAGGATTGCCATAATTATCAACATTACTCTTGTCATCCTCATTTCTGTCATCACCATTATGAGTGTCAGTGTAATCCTCAGGCTTAGTATTAGTAGAATGTTGAAGACTGAGAAAATTAAAATAGCATTGGTGATGGGCCAGCCAGATAATGCAGCAGACTAAAGTGCCTGCTTTGGCAGAGTGCAGTGGTCAGTGTTCTATCCCTGGTGTGCTGGGCCCTTCTACCTCTGGGGCACACCGAGACAGTGTTTGAGACTGGGCGTGGTGGTGCACGCCTGTAATCCCAGTGCTTGGGAGGCTGAAAACAGGAGAATCTCTATGAGTCCGATCTACATAGTAAGACCCTGTAGACCCTGTAGACCCTGTCGTAAATTCATTTTAAAAAATAACATTGGTGGTTTTAGGTGAAAAAAGCATTGATTAGAATTAGAAGTTTTCCTACGGACATACAGTTGATCAAAATGAGATTGAGGTTTCTTATCAGCTCTTTTTAGGACACCAAATCCAACATATTCCAGAAAAAACTTATACAGAGCAAAGAACCTATGAACCAGGTGACTAGGAAATCATGACATACTGTGGGATTATGTAGCTCCATTAATATAAGATACAATAATATTACCTGGTTGGTTGATTTCAAAAGAAAGTACATGTTCTTAATTTGAAGTTTTGCTTTAAAAAAGTGTTTCTACCTATGTATTAATGATGCAATAAGAAGAGATTCATTCTCTTGCATCTTTGCAGCTGCTACTATATTGTTCATCTCCCCCACGACCCTGAATTGTCTCCGGATGTTGGAGAGACACAACAGTGCATCCACTTATTTTCCTGTAACTCACCCAGCATGTAAAACAAATAACCAAGCTGACATGTCTGAAGTGCTGTGTCGTGGGCAAAACAAGGAGGAAAGACAGTCTTGCTCTTCTATTTATGGACTATAAACCCTTTACAGTGGCATTGATGAAGGGTTTATAGTTGGTACACAAGCTGGTTACACTATAAATTGTAATGTTACATGATAAACTGGGGCTTTATAGCAGTAGTAGATATCAAAGAAAAAATGAGTTGAAGTCTGAAAGGATCTATCACTGGAGATGCTTGCTGCAGGTTTAAATATTCAAGCTTGGTTTGTCTTCATTCCACTCAAGTATTGGATAATTCATGTTCTTTTGAGTGAGGATTTATAGATTTACCCAGAAATCAACAGTGTAAAGCAACAAACAAACAAATAAAAAACCAGAAGGCACCATCAGTGGTGGATAGCATACTTTTGACATGGGTAAGAAATAGAAGAGAGACACTGAATTATGCAGGCATTTGGGCTTTCTATTTTTATAGTGGCAGATGACAGGTGAGACTTTTTTCCCAGATTAGGGCATGTTAGCAGGCCCTAACATGCCACTGTAGTATGACATCCTGGTAACTATATTGAGAAACGGGAAATATTTACAAGGGAAATGTGTTGAATATCACATAATTGCTTCTAGTTTACATTAAGGCTAAAAGCACTAAAATGTCAACAAATGTTAATTTCCACGACTCTCTAATTGGCACACACTCTTTCAGCTCCCAATTCTGTCCTTATTCATTATGAACCCGCGATTGCTAATATTTACTTATTACTTATTTATATTTTCATTTGAAAGTAAAAATAAGCTCATTTGCCATAATAACAGCTTAATATTACCAGTGCTAAGAAACTGTCTTTTAAGAGATTTCTATTAATGGCTTCTCAGAAGAAGAGATCGGCGGCTCCTCACTTTTTGCATATGGAATATGAGGAAAGGAGTATTAACTTAGAACATGATCATCATTCACTCTGGTGCTTCCTTTGTGCTCTGGGAAAGAAGGTGCTTTGAATTCATAGAGGAAAGAAATGGCTTGATATTGTCTGAGGCTGAAACCAATCTGCAGAGAAGGAGAGAAGAAAGGCACTACCAAGGCAGCTCTACTGTACGATGCATTTGCAAGCATGAAATCGCTTAGAGTCACCCAGTAAAAGGTCTCCAGTACCCTAGCCAGAGAGTATGGGTATTGTCTGCTTTGAGCCAGGTAGCCTGACTTCCTATAGTTAAATCTAGCTAACATCTTTCCCCAAGAGCCTTTCCAGAAACTGTAAGCCAAGACCATCCCTGGTGGCCTAGGTCCACTTAGCCAAATGCACACCAATAGACAGCTAGTCCAATAGGTCAGATTTTGTCTATAGAGACCATTTCTAAATATCTAAAGAGATTTCTATTAATGGCTTCGCAGCAGAAGAGATCAGAGGCTCCTCACTCTTTGCATATGGAACATGAGGAAAGGAGTGTTAACTTAGAACATGATCATCATCCACTTTTAACTCAAATCAGTACAGAGATACCCTGCCCCCTGGCTTGTCTGGGAGCAAGTGACTTCCTTGAACATGGAGTCTTAAACATTAATTCCAGGGCAGTCCCAACATACTACCACATGCTGGTGGCACTACTGGTCCTGAATTACTTGGGGTAGTTGAAGTAGAGAAATTGAATTAGCAGCAGCACAAATCTGGGTGACATGTAGAAAGAGAATCAGGGAGTGAACATGATGCAGAGCCACCTGTAGGGAGCCAAGGCTGTGGGAGAGCAGGGCATAGGCAGCTGACAGGGTCCAGAGCAAGGACCAAAAGTAATGCCAAGCTTGAACGATGATTTGACTGAATGGAAATGGTTGCACGGAGTTAAATATCAAGAAATGTTCTGAGGCTACTTAACAAAGGAAACACATCAGCAAACTTCACAGAGGGAAGAATATTACAGCTGCCAATGCACCACTTGGTACCATGATGTTTCTAAAAGATAAAAAAAGGAAGAGACAGAGACACTGACACAGACACAGAAACACAGCCAGACACGAAGGGAAAATGTGGAAAGTGGATGAAGATGCTACCAAGACATTATTTGAAATTAACTTTAAAAACTTGATAAATAAACTGGAGTCACCACAAGGCAATGAAGACAAATGAGGAAACACACAAGATTCTGTTACAAATTACGCTGTTTGTTCTGTGAACAAATAAATTCTAAACAAATAGCACATTTTACACTATTTTGTTAACCTGTAGTTTTTGTTTGTCTTGTTTTGTTCCAAAGACTATATTTTGTGTAAAATCTCTGTTCTTAAATACTACAACACTATTGCAGATAGCTGCAGCATGTATGATTGCATAGAAAATGCTCAGATTTGTTTAATAGCCCTCCTACTGTCGCACATAAGATTGACAATATTTTTTTTACCCAGAAATTGGGCAGTTTTCTAAAGTCCAATCCAATAACACATTTCTTTGTACCCTAATCTAAAAATATTTCCTACAAAAATAATATAAAGGTAGAACTGGGCATGGTAGCACATGGCTACAATCCCAGCACTCAAGAGGCTGAGGCCGGGGTTCATGAGTTCGTGGCCATCATGGGCTACATAGGAAGTTGAAGGCCTGAATTATATAGTTAGACCATGTCTCAAAATAAAACAAAACAAAACAGAGTGATGCTGACTTCCTGTCACTTCCTTGAATAAACGAGACTTGATCAGAAAACACACACACACACACACACACACACAAAGAAAAAGAGTAATATTGAAGTGCAATGTAACAAGAGTTTACACAATCCCGTGGGTATTTCCTTAGGGAAAATTCCTAAAGATGGACTTATAAATTCTAATTATGTGGACAGGATACCATGTCTACATCTTGTACAATAAATAACCACTATGCAATGTATTAATTATAGAAACTGTCCTCTAATCGGTTTTAAAACTGTCTCATTACATTTTGTTTCTCTATAAAATTATTTTAAAAAATATGCATTGAAATCCTAAGGATGAAAGTTCATGTCTTGACCCTGCATGGTATCTGCAAATCAGCCAGTATTCAGTGGAGAGGAAAAAATATCCCCAAGCCTTGGTGATCTGGTCAGAGCTAGATCAGAGGACAGTTTCTCCAAAGTGTCTCCTTGAAAATGAACGCAATCATTTCCATTTTCCCATACTGGTCCTAAAGTCCTAGAAGCATCTGGTCTTCATTCCACACATGCACATTAGATGAAGGAAGGCATAGACATATGTGTTCAGCATTTGGAGGACAGAGCTGCAGAGAGGACATGGTTGGAGCTGATCTGTAGGTGATAAGAGAAGACTAGCTTCTTCAACTGTAAGCAACTTTTCACATTCCATCTTTAGCAACTGGTTACTTTCTATCTAAATTATAGTTATCATATAAGTTATAGAGGGAAAATGCATAACAAATTATTTAAGTTATTTTACCATTACTATCTAAAATGCATTTATTATCCCCAAAACCAGTATTTTTCTCAAATGTATCTTAGCATTGTCTAGGGGTATAATAATCATTCTGCTTACTGATGCTCAATGGCACAGTCCAGGAAAGACTATATTCAGAGATATTGTGAGGTGTTAGTGACTGGGAGGTCACCTAACTTATGAAGAGAATAAAATCTGATGAGCAATATTTACTTTTAACAAAACTGCATGCTCTAGATATCTAGAATTGAACTGTGACTGTGGTAATTGCTCAGAGTCTTCCCCCATTAGCAATGCTTCCTCTTCAAGCATAGAAGGTTATTAACAATATACCTGACATTGCTGTGACTCCCTTTAGCTTTTACAAAGATTCTGCCCATTTGTTAATTCTTTTCATCCTCATTGTTTCACTGTCCCTCGGACAGGTCACACACTAGCTGCATTTTTATAGATGAGAATGGTGAGACTGTGAATGTTTAACCTTTGTCCAGTACATCTAACTGTGGAGCCAAGGTGGCAAGCCAGGCAGCTGTGCAACTGTGCAACAGAACTGTGTGTCTGCCCGCAGAGCAGCCAGAGAATCAGATGGTTGATAATCCAGCAGGGTCTTCATTTTTGTCTTATAAATGGCAATGCCCTTTGTGGCCTCTGTCTGTTTTTGGTTTCTATCAGTCATGTGACACTTGGCTGGCTTGTTCTGCTGACATTCTTCCTTATAATCCACTGGCTCAGGATGTGTGTTAGAATCACATGGGAGATTTGAAAAATGAACTACATCTTAAGTAGGCCCCCAAAGATGCCAATTTAATGGATTTGGGTAGTGCCTCGAAATTGGTGTTTCGAGACACAAACACCCCCAGTGGCTCTAATGTGACTTCTGGTTTGAGAAACACTGTTCATCCAGTTTCAAACTACCCAGGACTGTTACCTAAATTCAAGATCTTGTGTTTCTTCAACTAATATCTAAACTTAAACAAGGCTTTCTATCATTGGTGTGCACATTAAACCTTGAGAAGCTCCACTTTCTAAGACCTGTTGTCTACCTTCTGCACTTTTGTTCCTTATGGAACTTTTCCCAGAATTAAGAACTCACCTGAAAAAATATCCAGGAAACAAATAAATGTGTATAGCCATTTACCATTTAGCCCCAAAATAGCACAGATAGAACATTTCTTTCCCTCAAAAGATTCTGGTATTGTGACAGAGAATTCCACATTTTAGCCCATGATTATGAGCAGGCTGGAATCACCGAAGACTATTCCTTCAACTTGAGCCTTATTTCGGACCTTAAGCATCATTAGTCCTGCTTAAGGTAGACAGCGGCTTAGGAGCCAAGCAGCCTACCTACTTGTACAGTGAACTTGGACCAGTAAGTCTCAGCGAACTTCACAGTATTCTTGTAAAATTAAAATGAACTTGTGTATGCAGAAGTAAAGATGATTTGGACTCAGTATATAACCTTGAATGCTTATGATCATTGTGACCTTGGGAAGACATGTGTAGGACCTATGGGCTACTCTTTCCCTCATCCATACAAAGGGGAAAATAGTGGTAGATACACATCTCAACCAGTTAAGGAAGCACAGTAACTAGATATCCAAGGATGCCTGGTTCTTAGAAAATACTCGATGAAGGCTTGCTGTCTTCATCAATACCATCAGCATTACCTCTTGGCATTGGTAGTATAGGTATTTAAAGTGGTCTTGGTTTGGAAACTTTGACCTAAAATTGAAGACATGGAAAAATTAGAAACCCTCATGCATGGAATGAGTTAATGAGACACTACTTCATGTCTTTGCTGCCTTCCTTCCCATTTTGCTCATAACTGGTTGTTATATTTTTCATTTTTTCTCTAATGGACCTACAAAGCATTACCCTCACTTTAGTCAGATATGTCAATATTGCTTTCTTAATGATCATCCTTCCCAATTTCTAGGATCAAGAGCCAAACAGGATTGAATCAGGGTAATAATCTTGGCAATATGCCAAGATTTTAATCACCAATAATGAACTGGCTGCCTTTGGGGGCAGTAGAAAGGAAGCCTGAACATTAGGCTAAATGAGAGCACTGCACTTCATTGCAAAAAGTGAGATGGGGACTGGTCAAAGTGGAGAAGCTCGATTTAGGGATGAAAGATAGCAGTGCTGGGTGTCTAGGCAGCATCCTATCTCAAGCAGTATCAGTGCTTTTGAAGCCACTGTCCTGTCTGCTAGGCTTAGCCGACTGACCAGTTGTTCTTCTTAAAGGACTATGCCTCAGGTTTGAATCTAGGGCTTTAAAAACAAAAGCATAACAAGACATTTTCCGAAAGAACCAATTAACTAGCAGCTTTTTTTCCTCTCTTCTTGCCCCACCCAAAGTTGGAGAATCACTTTGCTGGTGCTCTCTCCTGAGCAGAATTACCCAATTATCTTCTAAATTATAAAAGGGAAACCTTCCCCACCAACTGTTCATGGCAGGGCCAGGATGCAGTGTTGCAAAACTGTAGGGGAAAAAAAAGTAAACAAAAGAATCTCACGGAACAGGGGGCAAGCTGTCCACATAAGCCAGTCCCAGCGGCTTCAATCAAAGGCGGAATTGCTTCCTCAATAAATGAAGCCAGAACAACTAATAAACTCAGGCGCTAATTGCTGGCTGCAGATGTATTAACTGAAGCAAATGTGTTGCCGGCAACCATTAATTATCTAATGAGGCCAGCAGTCTTCTGATGGGGTGGGGGCTGATTAAATATTAAAGGATGGCATATGGAAAGTGCCAGGAACAAAAGATTTCAATCTGGGAGAAAAAAGAAAAAAAGGTATACAAAGAAAAAAGAAATCTGTCTGTCTCTCTCTCTCTGTGTCTCTGTCTCTTTCTTTCCCCTCCCTCTGTCTCCCCCTCCCTCCCTCTCCTTTTCTAAGACAAGAGCCATCCTTGTGCCTGAGAAAGGTAATTAAAGTCCCATTCGCTAGCACAAGTCTCAAAGTGACTTCAGTGAAATCTGGCTTCTGAAGCTTTAGGGCAGATGAAAAGCCTTCACATTAAAAGAGGGTGACAAAAACATTTCAACGTAAAAGCAGTTACCTCTTTGTTTAACCCTTGGAGCTAGGGTGAATGCCTGCTGTTTAGCTGTTTCTTCTGCTTTTCATCTGGTGAAAAGGAACTTTCTCACTGAATCAAACCACTAGGCATGTTTTTTGCGCAGGGTTCCTGCGGAAGCCCTTTCCACCTTGCTCCTTAAGCTCTCTTCTGAGGCATGCATATTAAATCATAGGAGAAGAGTTACTCCTTTCAGAATGTGAGCAATGTGCCAGGCACACTGCTAAGCCCTAGGTACACAGGGTCTCATTTCATCCACAAAACTGAAGCTTGTAGGAGTGGAGTGTCTTTCTCAGATTCGCACAGTTAGCAAGCAGCAGAGATTTCAATCCAGGACGTCTCTTCCAATGTCTTAAATCTTAAGTTTTGCACCCCATTCCCCACCCCCACGGAGCACTGCTTCTATGATATTATGATACCTGCTTCTAGTAGAAAATAAGGGTATCAAATAAATTGCACTCTTAGAAGGTGAGGTCTGACATTTAAGATTATTGGAACACGACTTCTTTGTAGTTGTCTCTGACCAGAAGGATACATAGGGTGATCAAGTAATGTAGTTTTCCAAGTTTAAGAGATTTTTTTTCTATATACATCAACATTTATTGAAAAGCCTTTGTAAACATTCTGCCTATGTTCTGATGTTTCTATGTCCTATGTTCATAAGCCTTTGGGCTCATTTTTCTTTTTCTTTTGTTGTCTTCATAGTAGTTATTCAGAGGACAAGATGCAGACATCATATCTTGACTAAACAGTATTACTACAAATCTTTTGTTCTCAATGAACTAAGAGGAAGTAACCATAAATCTATCCTATCATATATATATATATATATATATATATATATATATATATATATATATATATACATACATATGTATATCCTATCTTGTGTGTGTATATATATATATATATATATATATATATATATACACACACAACAAAATGGGTCTTTATTTATGCTTTCACAAAGTTAGTAACACATGACCCTAGGTTGCCTAGCAACCTTGACCAGACAAGATGTTTATCTCAGGAGTGAGGCAGCTTGTTTGCTGTAGACACTGAGGCCTAGTCCCACCTACACACATTTGATCCTTTTCTTAACTTCATGGCTCCCAATATATTCCCCCTTTTTTGTTTTGTTCTGCAAGAGATGGGTGTTCCATTGCAGTAAGAGAAGTTGTATTTGAAGAAGTCTTTAAAGGACCTTTTCATGCTTGAAGCCAGTCCAAAGAGTGTAGGTACTCAAATTCAGCAAAATGACCCAATATAATCCAATAGTCCATGAAAGTAGTGAATAATCAGTAAAACTGACAACTTCGTATGTTGTTGACATGAGCCTTTTACAGCTCAGTATATTAATATGGCATTACTTTTTAATACCGTGTGGCTACACTTTTCTGCTAGATGGTTAAGACCAAGTTAAAGTAAGACTTGTATCACTAAAAACGTAACTTCTGCTATCTGACAAGGTTAGTGAAATCCCCTCAGGATTTACCCTGGAACTGTGTACAGCATCTTGTAGATCTTTTGTTGGTGTCAGGCATCTGCATGAGTCATGGCCATTGTTTGACCAATTGGCTCTCTATGAAAGCCTGAGAGAATTTTTTTTTCTCTCTAAGTGACTCTCCTGAGGCACACTATATCATTGATCACTTTCTTCTGTGGCCCCATAATCTCCTTGAGCAGAAAATTGTGGACACCACTGGGTTACAGGGCATTACAGCAGAGGTTCTCTTATGTACTGAGTCCTCACTGACCTTTAAGGGCTAGGGCCAAAATATTGGCTATCCTTTTAGTCCATCAATCTGTCTAATTTTGGGGCTGCAAACTTTTACAATATTCAGAAGAGAAGCTTAACGATTTTATTACTCTGTAACAGAGGTAGTTAAGCTTAACATCACTATCTTCCTGAATATCAACCGCCTTAGACATAACATGAAATGGGTATTTTCCAACAACCATGGATATTCTAAAATTTAAATTCCTATAGAACATGAAAAAACAATTACACATTTTTACACAGAAATTTAGAAATTAATCCATATACAACATTGTAACAGGACAATCCTATAACTTTTTTTCTTGTCTCTCATTTTCTTTTATTACCTTTTTCTCTTTTTACAAACATGTACTTTAAAGATTGTATAGTATTAATTGATATGTTATTAGAATCAGTACACATTTAGAAGACCAAAATGATGGATATTTCAAGCATGGTTTTACTATTACACATTGCTCTCCTCAGTGTAGTTGCTTACGTCACAAATATCAGGGTATAGAGTTACTCAGGGTAAGAATTCTACCCATTAACTGCTAGTTTCAAAAACCTGTTGGAAATTCTTAGGACCACTGCCTTAACCATCTTGTTTATATTAATGTACGGTTTTGGCCCTGCCATGTTTTCTAACTTGTCTCCTTTTCTCTCTTTGTTCTTTAATCCTTATGTTTTCTCTTTCCCTTTAACTGTGTTATACCTTTCAATTAAGAGAATTTTTGGAAGCAGGAAGGACTTTCAGTGCCTAAATCAGGAGAGTCTTAAGTCAACCAGGATACTGGGTACCCCAGTCTATATGAATGAAATATTTTTTTCAGATTCTCTTAATGAAAAACTCAGATTATATTTAGATAACATTTTAAATCTATTTAAATAAAACTTATATTAGGAGGAGTAAAATTAAGATGGAGCAAGAGCAAAGTAGAAAGCCCATTTGGAGGGACTTGGGACATGAACCTAGACAGACCAACCTCTATCACTAGAACAGCCGAGTCTACCACAAGGCTTCAACCTACGCCTAAAATAGTAAAGTACTCAATAAAATAAACTCTCCCTGCACCTTCTTCTTTAAACTTTTAAATTTCTTTGCATGCAAAGACAAACAAGAGTCCAAACCGTTGTCACTGGTGGCAGTCATGAACATTCACTGGGTATTGTACAGTTTGTAGGATTCTTTATTTTTCATTGCTCTGTTAAGTCTTACACAACTGTTGGAAATAGGTGAACTACTGTGTGTTATTTGTAGAAGAATAACATTCATTAATTTGGGTTGCTTAGGAAAATAGTTATCACAGTGATTTGCATTAAAAATAAATCAGAGCGATGAAACCATAGGCATTGCTATCTGACCCATTCTAATTAACAAGTATTGCATTCCTTGTCAGGCAAGTCATTTCTAAAAGCCCAAGTGGAAAAGTGAGTTACTTCTTTCTAATAGAATGAGCAATCTTACTTTTATTCAGACATGCTATCATCACTCTCTCAAATCTGCAGCCCTGTGTCCCTAAGGTGCATCTCCTGGCACCTTGCCTCTGTGAGATGGTTGAGAAAAGAAGAGATGGCTCGGTGGTCTAAAGCACCTGCTTAGGCAAGTGTTCTGGTTTGAACCCCGGCACCACACGCTGTGCCAGCCCAGTGCCCAGTGTAGGCTGAGCTGGCCACAGAAGAAAAAGAAAAGAAAGGAAAAGAAAAAGAAATATCTCCTACCAACAGCAGATCTTTGCAGCTTCACAGGTGAATTGTAATCACTGTAGAGAGTGAAAGTAGATTCCATGGAAATGGCTCAGTGGAAAAAGTGGCAAGTGCAAGGGCATGAGTTCAATCCCCGGTTCCACCAAAAAAAAAAAAAAAAAAAATTGAGAATGAAAAAAACTAAACCATGATGACCAAAAGTACAAGTGTTGATTTTAATCTGTGGTGGCAGTGAAAACATTCAGAAAAGTGGTTCCTCAGGTAAGTGGCAAGAACAGGTGCTGACTGGGAAAAGGAAGGCTGAGCCATTATAGGGTGGGAAATCTGGATCACACAGGTCTATGCATTTTTCAGAAATCATAGCTTGGTAGACTTAAGAGGTGTGTTTTGGATTAGGTCATTTTATATCATTTAGGTATATCATAAATTATGTTTAGATCTAATTAATAATGTGCATACTTGTGTTTATGCTTAAAAAGTATGGTGTGGTGTAGATCACATGGAAATTATTCTGAAAACAAGATGGAAAAGGGGATGGATGGATGGATGTTTGGGCAGATAGATAAGACAAAAGCTGCAAAATGTTAATTACAGTGTTGAAGCAGTGAGAATGTGAGTATTCTCTCTGTAATTCTTTCAAGTTTTTAATTTGTTTGCAAATTTTTATAAGAAAATGTTGAGGGAAATAAATACATGATAATCTTTAAAATGCTGCTATATTTAGAAAATGCCGCATGGTATTCATCCTTTACATCTTCCCCTTGGGGATGTTTAGAACTCAGAAACATGTTAAAGGCTTTAAGTTTTATAGTTAAAGCACAATAAAAAAATTTTATTAGTTTAACATGTTCAAAAATATCTTTTTTTTTCATTTTTAAAAGAAACTACAAATTAGAATTAAAACAGAAAAATTATAAGTGATATAGATTTTCACTTAACAAATTAATATGAATTTCACAGTATTTGTTGTAACACATAAGTGTTGTCTTCTAACCAGTTATTAACGTTACTAGTATATGCATGTGAAACTGAAGTTTGAAGAATAAAGAAGAAATGAAAGTAATGTGTAAGAAATTAAGAAGACAAAAAGGAGAAACAATTGAAAAAAAGGAGACAAAACAAATTAAAGCATTAACTGCTTCTTTCCATAGATCAGCAGAAATCCACCGTTGTCCAAACCATCCTGATTACCTACAGAGATAACTCCTTCTCCTGTCCTCCCCAACTCAGTAACTCTTTCCTTTTGAATAAATTCATTCCCTTTTTCTAGTCAGATTCCTTTTTTCAGGTTCTCACACTAAGGACAACAACTCTGAGTGGCTTGCTGGACACAGGAGAGCTGCGACCTGTGGGCTCGGCATCTGTGGGCCCAGTGTGTACAGCTGCAGAGCTTTCTTGGAGCCATTTAAGAACTTGGGCAGATTCTGGGCAGCCTGCAGGATTCTATGTGGGTGATTACTGGGAGCTTCAGAAATGCCAAAAAGCAGGAACAACAGCACTCTCAATCCTGTAGCCCACCCAGAACAAATCCAGGAGACAAAGACATACAAGAGCTTAGAAATCAGATCAAAAATATTTATTAATTCAACTTCTTGTTTCTCTTGTAGTTTTTGTATGAGTGAAGCATCTTTAGTTCTTTTCTACACTGTGGTACATACCTCATAGCCAGAAGATAATTATCTCTAGAAGCAGATTTCCCACAAGCATATAGTTAGTTTCTTTCTTTCTTTTTTTTTTTTCTAATGTATTTTAGTACAGGGTCTACAGGGTCTCACTACATAGATTGGACTCAGTGATCCTTCTGTTTTCAGCCTCCCAAGAGCTGGGATTATAGGCATGCACCTCTATGTCCAGTCTCAATCACCATCGCAAGGTGCCCCGGGGGTGGGACCAGCATGCTGGGAATCAAACTCCCAATTTCTTTATAGTGAGTCAAATCTTATTTAAAATATGGTAGTTATTAGAATCTGGGTTCTTCTAGATTGAGAAAAAGCATTTCACATTTGAAACAAAGTTATGACCACTAGTGAGAAGCGCACCTATCCCTTTCTTGCAGGCATGCTGTGAGGAGAACATCAGATAATTATGTGGGAAACCAACAAGTAAGATATTCTGAGGAAGATCTAAATCCCAATGGAGAAGAGGCACTTATGTTCTAGAGACTTTAAATAGTGTGAGGCAGTTGCCTTGTTCTTTTTTTGTGGTCTTTTGTCTTTTTAATGCTGAGGACCAAACTCTCAAGCCCAAGGCTTCTGGCTTGCTAGACAAGCATACTACCACTGAGCCAAATGAATAGACATGTCTCAGAAAAAGTAGAAATAGCAAATAAATATATGAAAAAATGTTCAACATCATGGATCACTATGGAGATGCAAATTAAAACATCATAGATTCTAGGGCCGGCGGTATAGCTCAGCGGACTAAGCGCTTGCTTAGGTAAGCGTAGGGACCAGGATTCGATCCCTGCTTCCGCTTGCCGCGCGGGCCCCTCCTTCGAGTGCGCTGAGCCGGCGATTGGAGTCCGGGTGTGGTGGCGCGCGCCTGTAATCCCAGCACTAGGGAGGCAGAAAGCAGGAGGATCACTATGAATGTGGGCTGCATAGTGAGACCCTGTGGACAAAAAAAAAAAAAGAAAAAGAAAAACCAAAAAAAAATAAAACAGCATAGATTCTATTTCACTCCAAGAAGAATGCCTATTATCAAGAAATCAACCCATAACAAACAATGATGAGGCTATGGGGGAAAAAGGAGCCTGTTTCTACTTTTGGGATAGACTGGTGCCGTCAGTGTGGAAAGCAGTATCAAATTCCACAGGAAAATGAGGACTAAAAGTGCCATTAGACACAGCTATTTCTATTCTGAATATTTTCCCAGAACAATTAAAGATATCATACCACAATGACATATGTGCACTCATATTTATAGCAGCACAGTTTTAATAGCTTTATCTTGGAAACAACGCTAATGCCTACCAAAGGACAGATGGATAAAAGAGGATGTGCTGTGTGTGTGTGTGTGTTGTATAATAGAGTACTTCTCAGCCATAAAAAAGCTAAACTTGAGATATTCCTAGATAAACAGGTGTACATCTAGACCATACTCTTAAGTGAAACGAATTGGGCGCATGTGTATGAATATCACATTATTTCTCTGGTGTGAAAAACCAAAAATGTATACTTTTATAAAGCAGGAAGTAATTATTCAAATGAAATTGAAACTAAGGAAGGGAAAGGAGAAAGAAAGGAAGGAAATATTTTAAATATGTGATAAAAAGGGTAAAATAGAAACAAAGCTTTTAATTTTTTAATTTTATTCATTTTAATGAGGAAAAAAGATAAAATTGCAATGAAACAGTTTCAAAACAGGTTAGTAGAACAGTTATAATAATTAACACATTGAATATTATTGTCTTTATAGTAGTTATTCAGAGGACAAGATGCAGATATGATATCTTGTCTAAACAATATTAGTACAACTTTCTTCTCATTGAACTAAGAGAAAGTAGCTGTATATCTATCCTAATTATCTTGTATTCCTATCTATACATCTTATCATCTATCATATATATATATATACATATATATGTGTATATATATGTATATATATATTATTTTATTTTATTTTATTTTTTTAAATAAGGAGGGGAAGAAGAGTTGAAGGGAAGGGATTGAGAAAACATGACAAATCAAAATATATTAAGGTCTGGCCAAATAGCTTAGCAGATTAAAGCACCTGCAAGCAGGTGTAGAGGCCAAGAGTTCAATCCCCAAGCCTGCTGTGCCAGCTTTACCCATAGGGTGCACTGAGATGGCAATTGAGACTGGGCATGGTGGTACACATCTGTAATCTCAGTGCTTGAGAGGCTATAAAACAGGAGGATCACTATGAGTCCAATCTATGTAGTGAGACCCTGTAGACCTTGTACTAAATACAAAAGAGAAGAAGAAAGAAGAGGAAGAAGAAGAAGAAGAAGAAGAAGAAGAAGAAGAAGAACAAGAAGAACAAGAACAAGAACAAGAAGAACAAGAAAGAAGGAGGAGGAGGAGGAGAAGAAGAAGAAGAAGGAGAAGAAGAAGAAAGGAAGAAAGAGAAAGAAAGAAAGAAAATAGAATAAGTGCTTGCCTGGCAAGCACAAGGGCCTGAGTTCAATCCCTGGTTCTGAAAAAAAAAAAAAAAAAGAAAGAAAGAAAGAAAAGAAAAGAAAGCTACAGGGTCTGAAATGCAAGGCCTAAGAGTTTGTGCTGGGTGGGTGTCCAAGAGAATGAGGGAGACTGGAGCTCCCCTGAAGACACAAAGATGAGACAGCTTTCTGCTTTCCCTTTTTATTCCACCCAAGCCATAATTTTGCTTGTTGGTACCGCCCACACAACAGAGGGTCTTCCCACTTCAAAAAGTCAGTCAACCAGACACAGGCAGAACTGTGAGAAGTAGGCTCCTCGGTGTTTCTTCTTCAAGTTGACACCACAGTGAACTGCTATTACAGACTGACAGAGGAAAATGAGGATACCTTTTGGAAACTGGCTATATTTTTGCCTCTTGATCTAAAATTCACCCAACTGTACTCTAATAATCATGTGCTTAGCTGGCAAGTGATGATCTTCTAATATAGGATATAAAATGAAGAGATCTAGAGATAGAATCCAAACTCTTAATATGCTCTTAATTGGAATTCTTCAAGCATAAAAAGACACAGACTGAAAAGAAATATTCATCACTGAAATGAAAGATGAAACCCAACTGAGCTAGGAAAAAAAAAAATCATAAATTGTTAAATTAAAAGGACACAAATCTCCCTGATAGGAGATATAGATTTATAAACAAATAGCAAATCCAAGTGACAAGTATAAATCCTCATGTATAAATGTAACACTCTTTAGGTGGAAAATAAAACAGGTTAGAAATGTAGGACAGAGAATGAGAAAAGCTTCTGATGTCACACTTGCCACACTTAATGGCTTATGGAGAAAGGACTGGTGATGAAAATATATTTTACAATACTGGGCATGGTGGTGCGTGCCTATGATCCCAGGTCTTGGAAAGCTGAACACAGGCAGATCACTACGAGTCTGATCTACGCAGTGAGACACTGTAGATCTTGTACTAAAATATAAAAAAATAATAATAAAGGAAAAGAAGATATATTTTACATATAGCTAAAAATATGAAAGCACTCTTGCTCAAAAACTGAGATAAGCATGTTGACATAAATTAGTTGAGGAAATACTGTTGCCAAACTAAATTAAATAAAAATGATATCTCTAGTTAAGGAAAAATAAATTACAACAAAGGATATTATAATATTATCATGCCTCGCAGATTGATGATCAGTATACTAGGACTGGAAATGAGAATTTATGCTTAGATAAAAATTCACAAAATAGAAGTACATATTTTTGCTTTGGTAAAATTGGCAATCCCGCAATTATCCTGCGGGATGGAATGTTTCAGCGATTTTCACACATGTGAGAAATGAAAGTGCTGGAGTGTTCAGGACAGAGGATTTCGGAGGGCTTCGAAGCAGAGTCAAAGGCCAGGTAGGATGCTTGGCAGCACAGTGAGCGTTAGCACTTGGCACATGCCTTAAGATATGGGCTTCCTATAGCTGTTTAGAAGAGAAACACTAGTGGGCTGGAGCCTCAGAACATCAATTTCAAAGTGTTAAAAAGGGAAAAGTTGATTGCTTTTTGAGACAGAGTCTCACTGAACTGTCCAGGGAATGCTTAAACTTCCAGTCGCCTCGGATCAGCCTCCCAGAGTGCTGGCACTGCATTACATTGAGCCAAGTTTGGACCATGCCCAAACCTGACTCTTGAGATCGGCAGAAGCCATAGTGTCTTACCAGCACGTCGCAGGGAGGGGGTGGGGGGTGCACGGTCCCTCGCTCCCTGTGCAGCGGAGGAACGAGAGGAAGACACACAAGAATGAAGGAGTGGTGCTTATCAAGAACTGTGGCAAGTGGACCCTGAAAGACACGCTGTCGTTTTAGAGAGAGAATTTGCCAACACTCCACTGGGCAGTCAGAGAAAGAGAACTGCAAAATAAAGCACACAGCTTAAATCCCTCCAATGTGGCCAAGATGCTGAGGGGTTTTGCTTTCAGGAAAGAGGTATCACATTAGCACCCCACAAAACTGATTTGCCTCAAGTATGAGAACTATCTTTCCCCAACTCCCCATTTTATTTTTTTAGTTAATCCTCCTCTTTGTTATAATCTTCTTAATATCCATCTGTTACCCTTTAGGCGGTGGCTTCTTAAATTCAAATATCGGGCTATTTTTATCACTGAAGAATATGTAAGGCAATAGAAAACAGTTTAATGGATTCTGGAGCCAGTGGCCCTCTTCAGCGACATTTCCATAATGAAATCCAGTTATAGGCATCTGTGTGGCGAAAGTTCACTCTCCACAAAATGAGGAGTGGGCATCTTCCTTGGGTTCAGTGTCCCAGCAAAGCAGAGTGTGAGGCACTCCCTCCTTGCCCTGTCCTGCTTCCCACTGGAAGAGAATGTTACTCACCTTCCCATGTAGTGAAGCTCAACCTCTGGGAAAGGTATTCCCAGGGTGGGCTCTGTGGCATTTGGAATAGAGGACAGTTTTCAAGAAATGAGGCCTGGGGGATAATTCTCTTCTTAGGAAATAATCAACACAGAGACTCTGGAGACTAAAGCTTTCATAAAACTGTGCTGAGCAAAGATGTGCTATAGAGGAACAGAAGGTCTGGGTCATTACTGCTACACACTGTAGAAGCCTCTAGGAAAGTTGTTCAACCTGACAAATTGTATCCTCAAGCCTTGAGAAGACCGAAGACAAGCACAGAGGAAGATTGATCCTATAGGGTTCACATCATACGAGCAAACATTGCGCTGCTGCTAGATGCATCCCAAATATTCTCCTAGATTTTTGGATCCCATCACCCTCAATTATAAGCATGATACAAACTTGCAAGAGTGAAACAATTCACATTCAGGTGCACGTTTATTAGTTTTCTTTCTGCGTTTAACTATGGACAAACATGGTTGGCTATTACTGTTTAGCCAAACTATACATCCTTTCATGTATTCATTCAGCAGCAATTATTTTATTTCTAATTATTTTTATTTTGGATATTTAAAACCAAAAGTACTCACTGTAACCAGTTTACACATCCAATTCAGTAGTTTCAACAGCATTCCTATTATTGCTCAGCTGCCACCACCCATCTCCAAACTGCTTTCCAACTTGTAGATCTCTAGATCCATCACACAACACCCTCCCATTTTTCTGCCTAGCAGCTCCTGTAGCAAGCACTCAACTTTCTGTGTCTGTGGATTGGATTGCTCTCATGGAGTCCCATGAGTAGATTCATGCAGAATTTTTCTCCTTGTGGCTGGCCTGCGTCTCTTAACATAATGTCCTAATAGTCCATTCACACTGTAGGATGCATGGTGATGATTCCCCTTCGTAGGTCTGAATCATGCTTTCTTGTCTGTGTGGATCACATTCTTTTCATCCAATCATCTGTTAATGAACAAAAGGAATATCACTTTCACTTTTTGGCTAGAGTAAATAATGCTGCTGTGGGCAAAGGTGAACCTGCTTGAATTCTTTTGGGTATATTCCAAGAGTGAAATTACTGAATTCTATGGAAATTCTGTTTTCACTTTTGCAGGGGGAACCACCAGACTGTTTTTCAGCCATAATTTTGCACCACCAAGACACAGGGCGAATCATCCAAAATTTCTTAAAATAATAGGTTAGTTAGGGAACAAACCAACAAACGAAAGACACATACAATGACAACAAAGAAGATCATAAAGGAATGGCCTATGCAGCACAGCAGTCTCGGAAAGGCAGCCCTGCACTTTCCCGGAGAGAGCAAGCTGGGCTTTTTGGAAGTGGTGGCAATGGAAATGAATCCCACTGAAGGAAAGTGAGAACTTTTTATCTTGCAGAGGAGAAGCCTGAGAACTGGACTGTTGCCTTTAGGTCTCTAAAGAGCTGTTGTGCAGAAGACAGTGCAGATGTCTTCCACATAAGCCAGTATGGAAAGGGGATGGACTTCAGATAATAAAAGAACAAGATTGCCAAAACCTAGGGCGGTCTCGCAAAAGAACAGACTGTCAGAAGTCACAGAGTCCCATGTCACATTTCCAATGGCAACCTGTCAGAGGATGGCAGGGAAGACTCATTGAGCAGTTAGGGTAGAATTGATATTTTCTATGTTCTCTGGCAACTTGTGGTTTAAACTATGTTAACACTCTTCATGAAAACATGTCTTTAAGTCTAAATTTATTATTCCATTTTTCTCTAAGTCAGCTCTTTCACAAAGAGAAATAAAAGGTAGATGTATGATAGATGAGTAGTACATGCGAACACAGATACATCCAGATACAAGAGTGCATCCTCCTGGGATATATGATCACAACTAATATTTAAGAAATTTACTTGGCACTAAGCACTCCTCTATGAGTTATCTTATTTCATTCATCTAATTTTAATCTTACTCTTATGTTTTGCACATTACCATCAAGCCCACCTCAGATTTGATACCTGCGGCAATGGTGCTGAGGGATGTACCCAAAAACAAAGCAGTATTTGAGCTGGCATATGAACATAGGTTTCAGTGGCTAAACTCGTTGTTTAACCTTACACAAAGCAACCTTCTTGGATCGAGATACCTTCTGTAATGGTTATTATATATTGTTATCTAATTAATTCTTTCCACAGTCCTGTGAGGTGTATATTATAATGCAATCGAACCAATGGGGAAATGGAAGACCAGAATGTTTGCAAGCCAGAAATTAAAAATACCTGTCCTTCTCTAAAGTAATGTCACCTGCCCACTCCAATGCTCATGTAGAAAATCCAGCATCCTGAGAAATAGCGTTTTGTTTGCCATTGTCTCATGGTAGATTACAGCATAGAAAACAATGTACATTAACTGCAGACAGATGTTGTTTTAAGTCACCCTGCTCATGCACTCCACCTTGCCCAGACAAACACGACATTTGAAGGTTTTGTGCACACAGATGAATTGCAATTTGCTGCCCTTTCCTTCTCCCTAATTCACCACACACAAAGCATTGTAGAGGGGTTGGTCATAAAATGGAATTGTTTTATTTTTAATGTTTATTGCAGAAGAGGACCAAGTTGAAAATCAAACATGCGGGTCTCATGACTTTAATCAGGAAGAAACTTGCTAATAGATTTTTTTTTAACTTTAAATTTAACAACTTAACAACTTGGCAATTTAATTAACTTTTTAAACACAACATAAACCAGCCAGTGGGACTCTCTGCTGCTGTACTTAATCGCACCAAATAGCCTAGGAAGTGGCAAGAGAAACAGATGAGACACCTTTATGGTGGAAGAGACACCATCTGTAGCCACCAGCTAAAATATTTTGTTACAATCCATCTGCAGGAAGTGAAACTTGAAAATGGATCTCTGTTGGCTTTTCTTTGAGAGTTGAACAATGGCATTGCTTCCACCATCAGGGGAAGATAATGCTGTAATTCCATAGAAAGAGTTCATTCAGTCTGGTGAATTCTAGGGCGGGAATACATGTTGTCTAATGAATTAATTAATTTCACAAAAATATATACCCAGTATTTACTACTGAATTAATTTCAAGGAAGGAACAGACAATGTCCACCTTCAAAATCCTTGTAGTCAAGGATAAAATGCACTCTGAGACATGGCCATGATTACTGCACTCCTTCTTTCTAATTTAGCATGGTTATTGCCATGTTCTTTGCCAGGACATCTACCGGGAGATCTGTCTTGTTTGTTGACTTTAGTATGAGAGAATGAGCTATACCCTAGATCCCTTTTAAATTTTAAGATAGAATCTTGCTAAATAATCTAAGCCTGGTGGGGATTTTGCTCTTCTTGCCTCGGCCTCCTGGAGTACTGTACGGGTTATAGGCATGCCCACCTTGTCCAATGTACATGTGTTATTATTTCATTAAATCCATGTAAGTTTTGGTATTCATCTTTCATCTGGGAGAAAAAGAAAATAGAGGTCTTGCAAATTTCACAGTCTAAGAACTCAATCACCTGACCAATATTCAAGTGTAAGTTAACTGGTTCAAAGTAACTATGCCAGTAAATGCCTATGCTTGTCAATAACCTTCTTGAGCAGATGTGTGTGTGTGTGTGTGTGTGTGTGTGTGTGTGTGTAGGTGGTGGTGGTGGTGGAACTGAACCATGTCTGAACTCTCCATTATGCCCTGCTTATATACCATCCAAAATGGTACCTTTAATTTTTTTTCTTTTCCATAATTTTGTTGAAGAACAAATAGCAATGAGACAGTTTCAAATCAAGTTAGTAGAACAGATTCAATAATCAATACATTGCATATTGCTTTCATAGTAGTTTTTTGTTGTACAAGGTGCATATATGATATTCTATTTACAAGCACTATTAGAACAGATGCCTCTATTCAATGAATTAACACAGTGTAGCTGTATAACTACCTTTTTTCAAAAAGCTGAATTATAGTACAGTTTCAATAATTAACACTTCTTACAATGTTATCTCCCTCGTGGTTATCCATAGTACAAGGAGCAGATAGGATATCCTATCCAAACATTATTAGTGCAGATCTTTTTCTCATAGAATTATGTGAAAGTAGCTGCACATTTATCATAACTGTATTATTTATACAAACACAGAATGGTTCTTCCTTTGTATCCTCCTTTTTTTATTTAGTCCTGTCAAAGATGGGTAGTCTATTGCAACTCAATTATTATAGGTGCTTGAATTCAGTGAAACAATCCAGCACAGTCCAGCAGTCCACAATAGCAGTGGGTTATCTAAAGAAATTGCAGACTAGAGTTATTTAAAGCTCAGCTTATTATTATGGCTTTATTTTATATACCTCATTTTTATACTTTTCTCCTCAGTGGTTAAGACCAAGATAAAGCAAGACCTATATAACAAAAAAAGTATCTGATGAGGTCAGTCAAGTCCCCTAAGGGTTTATCCTGTTTTCCTGTAGCTCACTTTGTAGATCCTTTGTCAGCATCATCCATGTGGATGAGTCACAGCCATTGCTTGACCAGTTTCTCTCTGTGAAAGCCTGAGAGAAAGTTTTTTCTCCATGTGACTCTCCTTAGACACACTCTAGATCATTGATCACATATCTCTGTGGCTCCAAAATCTCCTTTTAGTTGTTATACCTTTATGTTTCTAATTCTTCTTTTGATTATTCATACCAGGGAGGCGATACGATATTTGCACATGTGTGTCTAGTTTATTTCACTTTTGAGCATATCTTCAAGTGGCATTCACTTCACTATAAATGCTTCAAGTTTATCATTCTTTAAAGCTCAGTAATACTCTATTGTATAAAAATACCACATCTTTTTCAAACATTCCTCATGTGATGGGGATCTTGGTTGTTTCCAAAATTTGGCTATCATAAATAATGCTACCATAAACATATATATCACTATGATATGAAGTTTCCTGTTCTGCCGGGAAAATTCCCAGTAGGGGAATAGCTGGCTTGAATGGGATTTTCAGTCCTAGTTTTGTGAGGAGTCTCTACACTGACCTCCACAATGGTTGTACCAGTCTACATTCCCACCAGCAGTGGAGAAGTGTTCCTTTTTCCTCACAACCTCTCCAACATTTGTTGTTGGTTGATTTCCTTATGATAGCCATTCTTTCTGGAGTGAGATGGTATCTCAGTGTTGTTTTAACTTGCATTTCACAGATGGCTCGTGATGTGGAGCATTTTTTCATATATTTATTTGCTTCTTTAATTTCATCCTCTGAGAAGTGTGTATTCATCTCAGATGCCCATTTCTGGATTGGATCTTTAAATTTGAAGAACCTAATGTGTTTTCATTCTTTAAAAATTCTAGGCAGCAGACCTTTGTCTGAGTGCTTATTAGTTAAGATTTTTTTTGAAATTTGTGCGTTGTCTTTTCACTTTGTTGATAATTTCTTTTGACGTGCAAAAACTTCTCAATAAGAGGTGGTCCAAGTTGTTAAATTTTTCAAGTGTTTCCCATGAGAATACATGTTTCTTCATGAACTCTTTGGCTGCCCCTATATCTTCAAGAGTTCCTCCTATTTCTCTTCCAAGAGATTGAGTGCTTCTGTTTTAATGTTTAGATTTTTTAATCCATTTTGACTTCAGCTTAGTTCAAGGTGATAAACCTGGGTCAAGTTTTAGTTTTCAGCATGTAGAATGCCAGTTTTTCCAGCACCATTTGGTAAAGAGACCATCTTTCTTCCAGTAAGCATGTTTGGCCGCTTTGTCAAAGATCAGGTGGCTGAGTGTGTTTGTAGAGGCCTCTGCACCTTCTCATGATCCTCAGGTCTATTTCATTGACAATATACCATGTTGATTTTATCATAGTAGCTTTGTAGTATAATTTCAAGTAAGGAATTGTGATGCCTCCTGCCTTGTCTTTGTTGCCCTGGATTGTCTTTGGTATTCTAGGTCTTTTCTGGTTCCAAATAAATTTTAGGAACAATTTCTCTAGGTCTGAGAGGTATGTTGGTGGCAGTTTGATAGGGATTGCACTAAATCTGTACAACAATTTTAGGAGTACGGCCATCTTCACAATGTTGAATCTTGCTATCCAAGAGCAGGGAATATCTTTCCGTTTTCTGAAATCACCTTATGATCTCTTTTCTTAGGGTACTTTAATTTTCCATGAAAAGACCTTTGACTATTTTGGCAAAGTGAATTCCAGGGTATTTCATTTTCCACAGTGCTATTGCAAAAGGTATTGTTTCTATAGTTTCCCTCTCAGTGCATTTGTTATCTTTGTAGAGGAATGTTATTGACTTTTGAGTACTGACTTTGTATCCTGCTATGCTACTGAAATTGTGTATCAATTCTAGTAGCTTCTTGGTTGAGTTTTTTGGGTCTTCCATGCAAAGTATCATGTCATCTGAAAATCGTGATAACTTAAATTCTTCTTTACCTATTCTTATTCCTTTTATTTTTCACTCTTCTCTAATGACTCTAGCTAATGATTCCAAAACTATATTGAATAGGATGGGTGATAGAGGACATCCTTGTCTTGTACTCGATCTAAGAGTAAAAGATTTCAGTTTTTTTTTCCCATTTAAAATTCTATTAGCGATTGGGTCATCATAGATGCCTTTTATCAAACTGAAGAGGAGGCCTTCTATTCCAATTTTATGTAGGGCTTTGAACTTGAATGAGTTCATGTTTGACAAAAAGCTTTTTGTCAAAAACTTTTTCTGCATCAATTCGGAGGATCATGTGGATTTTAGATTTCATTCTATTAGTGTTGGTTATAACGTTTATAATTTTCAAATATTGAACCATCCTTGCATCCCTGGGATGAATCCTATCTGGTCATGGTGTATGATTTGCTGTATTCTATTTGCTAGAATTTTATTGAAGATTTTTGCATCTATGTTCATCTATGTTCATGAGGGACATTGGCCTATAGTTCTCTCTTTTAGTTGTCTTTCTCTGGTTTTGGAATTAGCATAATACTTGCCTCCAGAACTGATTGTGGGAGGACTGCTTCCTTTTCAGTTTCATTGAAGAGTTTGGGGCATGTAGTATTGTCTGATGTGAGTTCACACTTTTCATTCCTTATTGCTTGTATTTGAATTTTTTCTTTCCTCTTTTTGATGCGGTTAGCTAGGGGCTTATCAATTTTATTTAGTCTGTCAATAAACCAGCCTTTTGATTCATTAATTCATTGAACTATTTTCTTCATCTCAGTTGAATTCATTTCTGACCTAATGTTTATAATTTCTTCCCATCTTTGAGCTCTGGGTTTTTTTTTTTCTCTTCCTTTTCTAGTTTTCAGAGATGCAACATGAGGGTGTATATTTATTACCCTTCTGTTTTCCTAATGTGTGAGTTCATACCTATGATTCTCCTTCTGAGAACTGCTTTCATTGCATCCCATAAATTCTGATAGGTTGTGGCTGAATTTTCATTGAATTGTAGATATTGTTGAATTTCGTGTTTAATTTCATCTGTGACCCATTGATTGTTGAGTAGGATGTTGTTTAATTTCCCTGAATTCAGTGGGTTTTTCTGGCTTAGTGGGTTTTTGTGGTCCGATAATGTGCATGGGATAATTTCTGTTTTCTTGCATATACTTAAGCCTAACCTATGGACTAGTATATGGTCTATTTTAGAAAATGACCCGTGTGCAGCTGAAAAAAAATGTGTATTCTGCTGTAGTTGGGAGGAACACTCTATATATGTCCACCAGGTCCATTTTTTCCAAGCTCTGATTAAGTTCTGCTTCTTCTTTGCTAAATTTTTGTCTGGTTGATCAATCTTTTTGAGATAAGGGGTTGTTAAAGTCTCCTGTTAAGATCGTGGTCTTGGATATTAGATTTTTCATGTCCATTAAGGTTTGTCTTATATTGTTGGGTGCTCCTGTGTTTGTTGCATACATATTTGTGAGTATTATCTCTTCCTCTTGAATTTTTCCCCTAACCAATATATAGTGGCCTTCTTTATTTCATTTGATCCTTCTTGGTTTGAAGTTGAGATTATCTGAGAACAGAATTCCTACTCCTGCTTTTTTCTGAGGTTCTGGGGCATGTAGTATTGTTTTCCATCCTTTGACTATAAGCCTATGAATGTCCTTTTGAGTTAAGTGCGTTTCTTGTATATAGCATATTGTTGGATTTTGTTTCTGTGCCAGTCTATTTCTCTTAGTTGGTAAATTGAGCCCATTCACATTGATCATTACAATTGAAATGCATTGACTTATGACTGTCACATTATTTACCTGCTGTTGTTCTCTCCTTTTTTTCCTGTGTTTAATTGTTTGCCTTTTTTATGGGTTCCTTCTGTTCTCATTGGTGGACTTCTGGTCATTGTGGTCCCTCTCTAGATCATCTTTTAGTAGCCTGTGTAGGGATGGCTTTGTCATCATGAAATCTTTAGTTGTTAATTGTTATGGAAATATTTCATTTCTCCATCAAACTTAAAGAGAGTTTTTGAGGGTATAGCTGTCTGAACTGGAGTTTGTTTCCTTAGAGGACTTGAAATACTCAGCTCCATGCTCTCCTTGCCTTCATGGTTTGTGAAGAGAAGTCGGCTGTAATTCTGATGGGTTTTCCTTTGAATGTGATCTGCTTCTTTTCTCTAGTGCCTTTCAGTATACTATTCTTGTGTTAGATTTCTGGGATCTTGACTGTGATATGGCTGGGTGTGTTTTTAGTTGAGTTGAAGTTATTTGGCATTCTGTATGCTTCAGGTACCTGATTGCTTTCTCATATTTGGGAATTTTTCTGCAATTACTTTTGCCCATATTCTTTTTATATCATTTGTATTGTCTCCTTCTTTCTCATTGATGCCTATTAATCTCACATTGTTCATCTTGGCATCATCTTGCAGGTGATGAATTATTTTTTTCCTGCATCCTCATTGTTCTTAAGAGATCCTTTCTCACCTTTTTACTAGCTGCACCAGCAACTTCAAGATCTGAAACTAATTCTTTGCTTTCACTGAAATGGTTTTAGAGACCCATGATTGAGATTTTAAGTTCTTCTATATCTCCTTTACTCTGCTTCATGCGATCTATGCAATACAATCTTTCCTGTATTGCTCATTCAAGGAATCCATCATATTTCTAATGTCCTCCATTTTTTTTTATCAATGTCTTATTTACAGGTAGCTATTAATTCTTTTACTGCAGAGTTTTGTTTTGTTTTGTTTTTCCAAATTGGGTTTCCTCTATGCATTTTCCATAACTCATTCTCTAGCTCAGGTGCTATCATTTCAAAGATTTCTTTTTTTATGTGAGAAATTATTTCTGCTCTGAGTTCTTCTTTACCTTTCTTCTATAGTTTTTGCTTGCGATGCTGTTAATTCATACATTTCTGCTGCACTTGTGTTCTCCGCACTCCTTTTGGCTGGGCATTGGGATTCCCTATATGTTTCTGAATTTGATTCATTACTTTAGATGTTATGTATTCAAAAATTTATTTTTGTATTTCAGTTGTTAATTCTGGTCTGAGTTCCTCTGTACCTTTCTGTTGTTGTTTGTTTGCTTTGGACTCTGTTAATTCATTCATTTCAGCAGAGCTAATGTCATCTGCACTTACCATGGGTGGGCTCAAAACCTGAGATTGCATTTTTCTCCTTGTCTTTGCCAGTTTGTATAGCACTGACCTACCTTTGGTGTAGTGCTTTGGTGGAGTTCTAACCTTAGCATGTAATGAGATCTGTTAAGTTTGAGTTTATGCAGTTATGCCTGGCCTGGATCTAGCTGTTGTTTTCAGCTTCTTTTTGCTTCTGCCCTTCTGGCACAACTGTGAGCTTGTGGTTCCTCTTTGTTGTGCCCCTAGCCCAGAGAGCATCTGGGAGCATGAAAGCTCTTCCACACACTCACCAGGCCATGCTGGCCTGGATCAGTGACCTGAAGATTCACAAAATTTCTTATTCACTCGGTGGGCTTGGGGGAGGGGGCTCTTTTGAGTGGGCTGTGCTCGGTTCGATGATGGCCAAGAGAGTCAGAAGTTCTTACTGGCTGGGAGGTCTTGCTGGCTGCATGCCAGAAGTCACTCACCACCAGAGGCATGCTTGGAAGCTGGAAGTTCTCCCACACTCTCACAGGGCTGGGCTGGGGTGAATAGGAGCTGAGTTAGTCTCAGAAGTTGTCACTTGCTTGGTGGGCCTGGGGGCAGAGGCTCAGGTGAGTTGTAGGGCCATGGGAGTGCAGTAGAGAGTCTCACTCACAGGGGTGCCTTGAGTTCTGCTCTCTGGGTCTCTGGCTGGCAGCACAGCTCAGAGAAACTGAAAATTCTCCCACACACTCACCTTGTTGGCCTGGGGTGGATTGGGGCCCAGAGATTCTCAGAAGTTTTCACTTGCTCGATGGGCTTGGAGGCACGGCTAATTTTTTTTCTTAACACAGTTTACTCCCATTTTAACAGCCAGGAATTTCCAGCTGATGTCTTGATTGGGACACTGTCACATGGCTCATGGCAATTGGTCCAGTACATCAACTGATTACCTCCACAGCTAAGGTTCTTAACCATGTTTTCTCACTTGCCAAGGGATGTGGGAATTTTTGAGCAAAACAGTTATTTTAAAAGTCTTATGAAATATCTAGTGAACTTAATTCTATAGATCTGTTTTTCCTCCTTACTGTGTTTTGTAGATATTACAAGAAAAGTAGAAGACTAGAGAATTTAATTTGGGGAATCTAGGTGGACAAGTTGCCCTACTGAATCCTATTTTCTCAGAGTTATATAGAAATAGGTGGAGAGACATTTACTGTAGTGCTATCACAGGAAAAGCCCGGCTCTGTCTGACTTCAGAAGCCTGGCCTGTGCAATGCTTCTGGGAAAGTGGCTATCTCTGATTACCACTGGTTACTGACTGCACCTTACATTAGCACTGAACTGTGTCTGTCTTTTCTCAGTTACAACTCCTGGACAGCATGGATCAATTTTACCAAAAATAAATGAAAAAAAAAAAACTTTGATTTTTGTTTTTCTAATTTAAGAAAAAAAAAATTTAAAGAATGCGTTTAGGTTCCAGGGAAATAGCCCAGTAGAATACACATTTGCCTGGCAAGAGCCAAGTCCTGAGTTCAATCCTGGACACTTCACACAAAAATATGTATTTAGTATAAGTTCTACAGGGTCTCACTGCACAGATTGAACTAGTAATGAGCCTCCTGTTTTCAGCCTCCCAAGCACTGGGATTACAGGTGTGCACCACCACACCCAGTTGCAATTGCCATCTCAATGCACCCTAGAGAGAACAAAAACAAAATACAAAGCTCAGATCAATCATTTCCAAGCCAGTTTCCTTATGAGGCAGGACAGGGAGACAGAATGATAGAAAGGTATATAATAGCATTATCATCAGGATCCTGCAGGTTGCACCATTTGTTGTAGGATAAGGTAGAAGGGATTGTATTGCTGTGCCAGTGGAAACTGGTCAGTTGTGCAAATCCGGTGGTTATCTCCCTAAATGAGTTCTTATAGGATCAGATAAACAGCTATCAAGTTCCAGCTTTATGACACAGCATGAATGGTTCCATTTTAGTTTTTAGTTTAGTCTACTGGGGCTAGTGCATGGATTTTGTCCAAAATAATGGGCATTTACAATTTTTATTAAACACTTCCCACTCTGATTCTTTAATTTCAAAGGAGTGGGAACTCATAGGCAAAGAGAGGACAATTTTCTGACTTGTCCTTTTGTTCAACAGAGTGCCAGGCCAAGTCCAAACCTAGACTGAGTTCTTCTGAAGCTAGGATTTATGGTCCTCCATGGGCCATAATACCATGGTGGTGGCAAATGGAGGGCAAATGGGCATTTCCTTTTGCAAGCCCCGTTCCTCTTTGACAGTGAGTCAATTTTATAGGCAAAATGAAAGGTGCTTCTTGACGGTCTCTGATATCTTACGTGGCTCTAACATTCAGTGATTGCCTGACTCTTTTTATTCCCCTGTGGTACTGGAATGTAAGGCAATGGGCTACAGGATGTGTGAGCAAAGCTTTCAAATTCTTAGTGGATCCTAAATAGACTCATTTAATCTACACGGGGATTTGAATCTTTACATAAGACATTTTCCTTAATTAAGCCACAGTCCAACATGAAAAAGTCATGTTCATACAAACTCAAGGATCAGCTTTACAACTGCTGAGCACCTAGAGTCTCAATTAGCTATATCCTGATGCTTACTGTGAAAAGGTCATCTGATTATTCAGTCTTTTAGTTACTTTTAATTTAAGTCAGCCAGCCCAACCATGATCAAGTGTTTGGAAGAAGAGCTGGTTTATCAAAGAGCTCTACAGAGGAAGTAGGGTTTAGACATTCCTCAAATAAGGGTATCAAGGACTGTAAGGATGGTGCGCCACCTCTATGTTAAGCACAGTGACAGCTTTGACAATAGAGGCAGGTCTGTTTTCTGCCTTCTTGAATATATACTTGGATAAGGTCCTGGGAGACCGGACATCAATGGAATAACTACCTTGATCTTCTGGAAAAGCATCAGAGGGGAAAACCTTGAGCCACAAAGCCTGACCTATCCATGATAGTGAGGCAGAGCCTGTGTTTTTTCTCTCATCCACAGAGCTACTTATAGCTTCATTCTTTTTATTTCACTTTACATTTTTTCTGGATGAAACCAGGACCTCATTCATGCTAGGAAAGACCTCTACTATGGAGTTATATCTCAGCCCAATTTTTGGAAAAGGGCTCATGTGTGAGTCACTTTTCATTACCATAACAAAATAGTTGATAGTGTCCAGTGCAGAAACAGCATGGTGTCAGGGCCTATGTGGGAGGAAGACTGCTCACGTGCTGGCAGTAAAGAGGCAGAGAGAGAAGAGAAGAGCTAAGAGGCAGACAGACACTTCCAGGTCATCCCCCTAGGAAGCCACCTCCAATCAGGTCCTGCCTCATAATCCAATTACCCTCCATAAGCCATCTCTTAACACAGTTGAGGCTTTGAGGGGAAATTCCAGATCTAAACCATATGACATCTTGCTGTGCTGTCAAGCCTGGTAATAAATTCCTAGGGTCAAATGATCCATGCTCTTCAGCCTCCAGAGTGCTGGGGCTGCAAGCTGAGACTACAGGCCTATGGCTGCTTTATTATTTTTATGAAACACATAGATTTTCATGTAAAAAGTACCAAACAGAAACACACAACACAGTAAGTGTACAAGTCCTCCACATGTTATTATTCTAAGGAGCTTCATTAATATTGGGTGAGTATCACGGCAAAAATTATTTCATGCATAAATATAGACTTCAGAATCAATATCTAAGCATGCTTTCTTTGACATCATACTTCATAGTTAAAGTTCAAAACAGGAAAATATGAAGCAAATGTGATGGACTTGTTGAGATTCAAATAAATATTTATTTATTGCAAAAGATATAAAGTCCTAAAAGTTTCTCTAACATAGGAAAATACACTAGGAAAACAATAAGAAAAGCAAATTACTATTGCTTTCAATTGCTTTTGCTTTTTACATGATGCCATTTGACTGCTGCAAACAATGGAATTCTTAGCTTAAATGTATCCCACACTCACTTCTTCACTGTTTTCTAATTTTTAGTTGTATTATTATTAATTTTTGCATAACAAAGAGTATCGTGACATTTATACATTGATCTGCGATCCTGATTTTTAAAAAAGTCAAATGTCAATATTTCTCACTATACAGAGAGAAAAATATTTAAAACATTAGTAATCTCCTGACCACAATTTTTTCATTCTCAAATTCTCCAGCTCCTCTTTGAGAGGCTGTGAAACCAATACAAGAGACCAGACCTAGGATTTTCTGAACACAGATTCTACCTCAGATCTACGGTGGAGCTGATGTTCTTCAAACTGTGCTCTTACAGGTGATACCCATAAACCATGATTTTAATAGTGATGCTAACTAGCTAGCTTTAAATACCTGCAACCTTTGAATCTTTGATAGGCTTTCTCTGTTCTGCCTTTAGAATACACTGATTTCTTTAGCCAGAGATAATACTGACTCGTATTTATGTACACATTCTTCTATATTCTTTTAGAGTTATGTATGATTTCATATAGACGTGAGAACAAATGAATTTTACTATTCATAAATGATTTTAAATTAAAAAACCTTTTATTTATTTATGTATTTGGTACAGGGTCTCACTATGCAGCTCAGACTCTTAGTGATCCTCCTGCCTCAGCCTCCCCAGTGCTGGGATTACAGGCCTGGGACACCCACACCACTGACTCTGAGTGGGGCCTCCATAGCATGAGGTACCTGGGATTGAACTTGCCAGCCAGGCACTTAAACCTCTGAGCTATCTACCCAGTCAGACTTTTTTGTCTCATTGATAACTTAAAGTAAGTTTAAATCATTAATGTTTACTAATATAGCCAAAATATACCTTTTATAATTATTTGACCTATATTTTTTTAATGTGACTTCCTTTTGTTGTATAGATTTAACTAGATTTTGTAGTTTTCTATTTCATAAACTTTTTCTTGTTATATTTTTGAAGACTTTCATTTTTCCTGTTTCACTTGTCGACTCCTTTTCTACAGAAACATTCATTTACACATTTGTCTTCTCTTTGAATGCTTACATGAATGTTTTCAATTTTTTACCTAAATTCACTGAGTTTAAATGAAGCTTTCCCTTAGTTTAAATAGTCACAATTCGATAAACCCTGAGAGGACTTCAATGACCACATAGGAAATATAAAGTTCTTGTGTTGGTATATAAGTCTTGATCTACCTAGGTCTTAACCATCCAGCAGAAAAGTACAAAAATGAAGTATACATCGTGATCCCATAATATTAAGCTGAGCTGTAAATGGATATGGTTGACAATTTCTTTGAATAACTCCCTATGGTTGTAGAATGCTGGACTGTGTTGGATTGTGGTGTCGAGTTCAAGCACCTAAGTTAGTTGAATGTCAATGGAGTGCCCACTTTTGACAGGTGTAGACAAAGGAAGGGTTGTAGAAAGAAAAAAATCATGATGTGTGTGTATAGACAGTACAGTTGGGATAGATAACGCTGTGCTTCTACATAATTCTATGAGAG
>PVKA01012053.1:0-13901 GCA_004027165.1 Ctenomys sociabilis | reverse complement strand
CATTGAATTTTTGATATAATTCAGGTATAAAAAATAAGATATGTAAGCAACTACACTCTTAATTCACTGATAAGAGATATCTGCTAAAATTATATCTGTAAATATAATATCATGTATGCACCTTGTACAATACCAAAACGTTATGAAAACAGTTTGCAATGTATTAATTCATCGAATGTGTATGGTCAAGGTGTCTTGAAACTGTCTGATTGACATTTGTATTTTAATAAAATAAAAATAAATGAAAAAAAATAAATAAATAGTCACAATGCAATGCTGTCATTTCAATTTCTTACTGGTCCTTGTTTTCCTTGTATGTCTTACTTCTCATTTATATTTGTGTTTTTATTTTATTATGCTTGAGTTATCATTTTTATAAAAGTTTGGTCTAGTTTAGTTGATCTATTGCTTAAACAGCTCTGTAATGTCATCAAATTAGATATTCTTACAACTTGGGTCTCACTACTAGATCAGACTCATAGTGATTCTCCTATTTACAGCCTCCCAAGTGCTGGGATTACAGGCACACATCACCACGCCTAGTCTCAATGCTATCTCAGTGCATCCCAGGGGCAGGGCCAGCAGGGCAGGCTTGGGGATCAAACCCCTGGTCCCTGGGCCTGCTTGCAGGTGCTTTAATCCACTGAGCTATTTGGCTGGCCCCAATTTAACTTCTTCCCTCTTACTTTCATTCAACAATTGTTTTCCCATTGTCCTCTTGCTTAAACAGATCTACCAGACCTCTGTTTTGTTCTCTTAACTGGTAGATGACATCTTCACATGGTTCTATCCACACAAGTTAGCACACACAAGTTAGGTCGTACTTTGAAGATTGAATATCAATTACTATGTCTGCTTTTCTCTGTAGCCTGAGGTCATGGACTAGAGCAAAAAAGAAAGAAGGTACTCTCTTTCCTAGAATTAGTGCTTTGCAGAGCCTCCCCAGTTTTGTGAAATACCCTGGCTCTCTCCTTTAGGTCCAGGTTGTATTTTGTTCCCCGATGAAGATGCATCTATAGTTACGCTCATCTTTGAATTCATTTTTCTTAAAAATAACCATTGTCCTTTGGTCCTGCCTCTGTGTCACTTGTTTTTTTTTCCCAGAAAGAATTTCCATCGTATCATTATTCACAAGTCAAGACAATGAAACAATGTCCTAAGTGTCTATTGATGGAGTAATGGACACAGGAAAATGTTATGTACACTCATTGAAATGTTATTAGACCTTAAAAATAAAAAAAATCCTGCCTTACAGAAGAACCTGGAGAACATTATTGCTAAGTAAAGTGAACCAGTCACAGTGGGATAAATAATGCAAAATCCTGCTTACTTGAGGTATCTAATGTTGGCCAACTGATACAACCACGAAGTAGAATGCTGGTTTTGAGAAATTGGAGAAAGAATGAATAAAAAGTTATAAAGTAGGTACAATATTTCAGCTATAGAAGAGGAATAAGTTCTAGCATCTGCTGTACAACACCATGCCTACAGTTGACTGTACTGCATTAGGCATTATAAAATCTGAGAACATAAGTCTCATATTTAGTCCTCTGAGTTCATACTAAAAAGAAATGTGAGAGAGTAGCAACAAAACTTGGAGATGATGGATATGTTCATTACTTTGACTATAATAATGGTTTAATAGGTGTGTGCGTGTGTTCCAACTCATCAATTTGTACACATTGAATTCATGCAGTTTTTATATAGCAATTATACTTCAATGATGCTGTTAATAATAATGAAAGAGTCTGTGGGTTGGTCAAGGAAAACAAAGTAATGGCAGAGCCATGGATCAAACGCAGGCAGAAGTCACTTCCTGTACCACCCACTGCAGCACAGGCTTTGCTACGTAAGAAATGCTGAAGTGGCCTAGACAACCACCTGGCTTCCCTGTCACATAGTCAATGGCCCAAAGTCTAGATATACATCAGTAATAGATAATTTCCATGTCCTATACCATTCTTAAGAAAAAGATAATGTAAGGAGACTTCAGTATGTCCTAAGATGTTAGATAGTCTGTAACATTGGCTCTGTAACCTTCAGAGTAACAACTGATAGTCACTGCATCATGGTTGTCTCCGCAAGCCTCAGTAGTCCTCCTCTGCTGGTAGAAACTTGTTTCTAGCACAGCCCCAGCAGGCATTTGAGTTTGCATGCTAACCTAATGAAACCTGACCCAGGCTCCCTCCCAGACTACTAAAAGGTGGATAGATTATGGATGGATAAATTTCCAAGTCCACAGAAAGTCCCAGTCCTGCCTTATATGTGATCACAAGAGGCCCCCTGCGGTAGAACAGTATTCCCAAGGATACCTGAGTCTCACCTTGGCATTGTGTGGGAGTATCACTTTGTCTAGCTAGGACTTACTGCAGCACCAGCAGGCTCCACAAAGCCATTGAGCTCCAGGGATGACTTGCAAATCCTTCAAGAGCAACTCAAGTTAACGCTCTACTCTCCTAGAAGAACACAAGTAGAAGATGATGCCTGCAACCTGGTGGAATTGCTTCCTCCCAGGGACAAAGAGTTAATGAGATATGAGAAGACTTGCCTCAAGGTCTAGCAGAGGCTCCTTACGTGGAGGGAGCTGCCAGGTAGCCCCCCACAGAGCCTGAAGGACCCTCCCAGAGATTTGTTCTGGAGGAGCAACAGCTAGGAGTTATCATCAACATTACCATTATAGGGAAACAGGCCTCTCCTCCCAGCTTTCTGCTCAGCCAGCTATGGTATGACTCAGTTTTGCCAGGACCAAGCTTGTCTTCCTGGAGTTTGGAGCTGAGAGTGCTCACATTTCACCATCCATGGAGGTCCCCTGTGAAGCTTCTTAATTGTAGAGTCTCAACCAGCCTTAACTGGTTGCTGAATGATAAAGTCCATAGTGGATCCTGGGAATTTCACAAATAACTCAGGTGTTTAAGATATATGTACCAGAGTTTGAGGAGAAAAAATCAATATTGAAATTTCTAGAAAAGGCAATACTATAAAATCAGAAAATAAGTTAGTTATTATCTGTGGCTGGGGGGTGGGGTGTTCAGGGGTTGACCAGGAACAGATCTAAGGCACCTGTCTGGGATTCATGATTGTTTTAACATTGTATTTGGGTCATCATTGCGAGCTAGATACTCTAAAATTCACCTAACTGGATGATTAGGATGTATATGAGCATTGTGGTATATAAATTAAACTTCAATAAATTATTATGCATGATACCCACAAAGACTCTGAAACAGTGATGATGTAATGAGGGAGAAATGTAGAAAAGTGACAAATGATGGTGTCAATGTTCATAAGGAAAAGGATAACAATCCCTGAGCTCAGTTACTGAACCAAGTTCCTGCACATACTTGTCATTGTTCATCTCTCTTGTTCCATATATGTCTTCCATCATCTTCATTTTACAAATTGGGAATCTGAGGCTTAAGTGATTAAGCGTGTGCAGAGATTGGATCTGAATACAAGAGGCCAGATGGCAGGTATGTGATATCTAACTAATTGATTATTAAGTTAAACAGTCTACTCCATGAGGGTTAGACCCAGTACAAGTCTAACTTCATAGCTCCCAAATATGTACATATAAGCATTGACCTTTGAAACTCTAAATCTTGCTTTTTTTGTATTTGTAAATGGAAGACGTAGCTCAGAAGTTTCTCACAAAATAAAATGAAATAAGAAATTCAAACTCCAGCATATATGAAAAGATTTCTAGTAATTAGAAATACAGTTAAATTCAAAGATATGAAACCTTTAACACAGGATTTGAAGCATTCTTTATATTCTTAGAAATTATTAGCTAGAACGCAACTCTATACATATTAACAGGTTTGATTTTATTAATGTTCACTTGAAGCTTTACAGCTATTAAATACCAGGAAATTCAATGACTCAGACCTCATACAAGCAATAGAACACAATACTGCTTTCTGGGACAATCAGTATGTTAACTACCAATTATAATTTAATATCCAACATGGTGGTGCACACCTATAATCCCAGCTCTTGGGAGGCTGTAAACAGGCAAATTGTTATGAATTCAGTCTAGTAGTGAGACCCTGAGCACCCTGTAGACCTTTCCCTAAAATACAATAAAATAATAATAATAATAGTAGTAGTAGTAGTAGTAGTAGTAGTAGTAGTAGTAGTAGTAGTAGTAATAATTTAACATTCAAATACCTCACAAGGAACCAGTTGTGGTGGCACATGCCTGTAATCTCAGCACTGAGGAAGCTGAGGCAGCTTTGAACTTAATCACTGTAAGTTCAGGTCCAGCCTACACTAGAAAAGCAAGTTCAAGGCCAGCCTACACTACATCGTGAGACTCTACTTCTAAATAAGTATTATTATTTAAAATGGCCTCTCCCAAAGGGTCACAAAAATAGGTATTGTTACTATATGGGGACACAACTGCCAAAGAGAACAAATGATTGAGTTTGACCTCCTATTGTTCAGCTTTCCCAGCCTCTGCTCAAATGACTGAGAACACAAAAGAAAATGTTTGCAGACACACAGACCTGCAGAAATCCTGGTTTTCTCTCTTATTGCCACCTGACTTAAGGGTCCTGGTGCTCCCCTCGCTGTTATTTTCTTTCTATAAATCCCTGAGGCTCCTTTGACAGAATGAAATTCTCCAAGTGGAAATACAGCGCTGACTTCTGGGATGTCACCAGTTCCATTCACCCACTCCATGCTAACTCCCGGAAGCTGCATGGAAAATACGGCTTCTTGGGGACCCTGGGATCCAGCGTTGTGCCTCTGCATGGAGCATCCTGTACACATCCCCTGTTGAGATAAAGCAGCCAGTCGTGAAATGCTGATCTCCTACCTGGAGTGCGATTTCACACTCCCACTTCAACTAGCAAAGTCAGTATTTCCAAATGACTGTAATTTTGGTGGGCAGGGTGGTTTAATTGGTTCTCTTTTGTTTCTAAACTCCTAGAAATGCATGGCTTCCAGCTAACAGAGTTGCACATTTTCTCTCCTTGAGTTTTTTAGTTCAGTGGCAGAATCCAAGGAAGGTAAAGGCAAGTAGGTGCCATAAGCTTCATTGTAGGCTCCAGGAGATGAAGCAGCTCAAGAGCTACACTGTTTCAATTTTAACTTGCAGAAGTTAAGGCAGCAACTCAGCACATTGTTCTTGTGCTCTTGATAATGACTCTGTACTTTCTTCAATCTGACTGAAGATAGACTGCAGTTGGGGGCCACGCACTGAAGGCTCAGGATCCAGAGTATTTTAGCTCTCTAAGGCACGGACTCAGGAGAGGAAAGAAAGTCTGCTTTCATAATCAATGTCAAGAGTGACACAGATGGACATCTTTCAAGCATCTCAGCCTCAAATCTCATTAGATGAGAAAAGGGCTCTACTTACCCAGGCATGAGATGATTTATAAAAAATATACACAATCTACCTGATTCTTCATTCAGCTGATACTCTTGCAACTGCTTTAATAGACCATAACAATGGCAATGCCATTATGAACTGTTAAATGGTCAGCTATTTAGCTCACAGCTTTCCTTATTTAATAGTTTAGTTCATTTAACATGTGCAATTTATAACCAAGTAAATCTAATTTTGAAGTACGTTAGGGATGGTAAATCATCTCTGGGAGACTTGGTCCTGTTTTTTGCAGAAAGAACATATCTGATGGCTACCTGCACTGTGCATCTCCCTGTTTCTGAAACAAGACTAATAGACTGGCTAATTATCACTCTTTCCTACATGAATTAAAATACAAGAGATTCTTCTTGTTGTAGCCATTATGATTGCTTATGGCTGGTGTGGGAGAATCTGGAGCATTCAAGGGAATGGATTTATCAATGTATTTGACAATTTATGCAAACAAGTAACTTAGCTGGAGCATTTGTGCATTGTTAGAATTGATGCTATCACTACCTCCCCCCTGGACACTGACTACACCTCACTAAACTGACACTAAGAGAGTAGAATGGGGGTTCATCTTTGTTAATTTTTATCCTGAAATTCAAGAACAATATCTGTAGTGATTATAAAATTTGGTAATTCAAATTTAGGGTGAAACTAACTTCAGGAGGATGGGTGGTGGATCTGTCCTAAAAAGAGTGGAGACTTTGCATTCCTTTGAAGGTGTCTGAGTAGGAACTATGGGACTAGCATCTGTGTGGTGGGGGACATATTTGAATATTAGTGAGGAAGCACATTTGGAATTCGAAGGGCAAGGCAATGGACTTCACCTGTAGAGACACCGCCCAGAAAGAAAGTATAGGTGAAAGAAATATTCTGCTGTGGTGGGTAGAATTCCAATATGACCCCCTTCATCTTCCATCCTCTTTTTAAATTCTATCCCTTTCAGTGTAGGCAAAATCTGTGAATATGATGTTATCCATCCCATGAAGAGCTACTGATCAGCTGACTTTAACAACAAAGAAATTATGTCAGCTGGGCTGGGTGATCTCATTATGTGAGTCCTCAAAGTAAAATGTGGCAAAGCTGGGACTCTCACTGTGGGCCTTGGGGAAGAAAGCCAGCAGCCCTGCTGTGATTGGCTGAGGGAGGGAACCTAGGCCAACAATTGCAAGGAACTGAATTATCCTACAACTAGTGAGCCAGAAATAGGAACTCAGGTTTGATGCAATTGCAAAGGACTACATTGAGTTCAACTTTGTGAGACACTGGGCAGAGGACCTAGCCCCACTGTCTTCCTAACCTGGAAGGTCATACATGAATGTTGGCTTTAGGTGCTCTATTTGTGGTGATTTCTTATGTAGCAAAGGAAAACTTCAATATAATTGCAGACTAAACCAAGAGATGATCAGTTTTAAATGTTATATATAAATTACAAAGTCTTACTTTAAGACATAGTTCTACTTCAAACAAATACAGTGAATCAAATAAACCATTGATAAAGCGTTTCCAAACAAAGGGACATTTGGGCTTCCATATGAGTTGATAACCATTGTGTTCAATACCTTGTGCATGACACTGTATAAGTGTTTGCATTGATGCACATTGAAATTGAGGTTAATCTTCCTTCTTTTTCCTCACCTGCACCCTTCAGATGACTCTAATATGCATTGTTTTGGATATTACCATAATGTTCAAGCCTTATTTAAAATATGTATCACTACAATCTAATAAGAATATTTTGTATGCATCTATGACACAGGCAGGTCTTAAATAAGATGAGAAGGTTTTCACTGTCCAGGTAGCTCTTTCAGTTTCCACAAGATAGAATTTGCTTTCATGAAATTAGTTGTGGCCACAACCCAAAAGGTCTTCACCCTGAAAGTTCAGAATTTCCTTGTTGCTAGTTCTCTAACTAGGCCTTCTCTGCACAGGGTGATCTGGATTCATTCTCGACTCATGCTCAGATTCTAACTCTGTATTGTCACTCTTAAGTTAAACAAGCCAAAGTTGAAAGTTCCTCAGGTTGACTTGTTACTCTTCAGCCTCCTCAGCACAGGGCCTGGCTGATGTTCTCACTTGATTCAGAAATCTTCCCTTCCTTGATGGCCACATACGCTCTTAATAGCATAGACTTTAACCCACAATGTGGACTCATGTCAACCTTAGCTTCGCCATCATTAGGCTGACATATATCTATTTTCTGTGGTTCCATGTATCACCTTCATATTTTAGACTCCAGGGCATGACTTTATTTTCAGTCCCTTGAGGTGAAGAGGCAACTCAGACTTGCTATCCTGTCTATAGAATAAATCATACAAACTGAATAGACCCAGCGAGATTACAAAACCAAAGCCAAAATGTATTTTGCCCAAAGTCATTCTAGACCAAAGACAATTCATAGAGAGTGAAATGAATATTTTCCCTAGGTTTTATGATCTGAAAGATTTATGGGCCATGACTTTAAAAGCTCATTTAAGTTACGTAGAAAAATGTCCTGGTTTTTAGATGTGTGCTGAAGTATTTAGAAATGAAGGGTCATGAAGTCTGCAACTTACTTTCAACTGGGTCAGCAGAAAATTATACACATATAAATGGAGAGAGATGGGCATACATGGAGAAAATTTGGCCAAATTTTAGTAAAATGCTGCTGTTGCCTCTTGGTAGTATGCGTATGGGTGGTCAGTATTTTGTCTTGCCACATTTTCCTATGTTTGAAAGTTTCCATAATGAAGTATTGGAAAGAAATTTCACCTGAGCTTGAATTGTGCCATCCCTAGCCAGGAGTACATTTTCTCTCTTCTGTTCTGTATTTCTACAATATTGACTCTATGCTGAAGTATGGAAACTTTCCATAAAGCCTCTTTTCTCCAATGAGTTTTATTTCATACTTTATGATTTTGTTCCCTCATTGTTATTTGGTTCAACTCTTTTCTCCTTACAATGTGGATTTACTCTCTGCTTTTAATGTAATTTTGTTTTTAACCAAAGTATGTTTGCTTTGACTATTTCCTTTCATTGATGTCTTATTTAATAAATCAAAAACATCTCCAGCCTCTGAGATTATGCCCAACCAGTACTCAATTTCTCATTAGATTGAAAATGTCTGTAGCTTTCTAGTCTGCCACAATATTACTTTACATTTAGTGATTGTGGCCTAGAAGTTACAAGGAATTAGATCCAACTCAATATGACTCACTTTGAGCCAAGCCTCTTAACATAATTTTAAACTGTTTGACCCATCAGGACTATGAAGTGGAAATACTGAGAAAATCTGATTACTGAATTTTCTTTTTGCCCTGAAAAAAATTCAAAAGAACTACTGGAACATGTTTAAAGATGTGACAGGACGTGGGGAAACATCACAGTGTGTGTGACAAAACACTTCACAATCAATCAACCAGAAAGGCACCTGGGTATTACTTGGCCAAGATGACACATGTTAACCAGCAGAGAGACATGGACCCTGCAGAAAGAACCAGGAAGGAGCTAATTGCAGTGCTAGAGACTTGCTGCTCACAAGGATCACCTGAGCATGTCTGGATTAACCCTCATGAAATCAGTGATGAGTGCACTGGGTCCCCTACAGTTAAGGGAGTTCTCTTTGTGAAAAACCTTTGCCAGAGGACTTGTAGTGATATTTTCATTGACATACATAATCTTTATAATAATGTAGAACATTAATGGATGCATTACCAAATTGCAGATGAAGGAACTGGGGCTCAGATATTGGAGTGTCAATTAGTGGCACACAGCTGGGTCTTTCAAATTCTAGGGCTTAAGATAAGATCCTAATCATAGCAAAGAATTTTTTAGAGCCTGTACTCAAAGCTTGTTCTTCCTTCCTCTCTCCTTGCACCCTCTCCTGTTCTCTCCCATTTTCTCCCTTTTCTCTTATTTTCTTTCTTCCTTCTTTCCTTGTTCCCTTCCTTTCTTTATTTCCTCCTCCTTCTATTCCATTCATTCTTCCTCCCTGTTTCCTTCCCCCTTTCTTCCCTCTTCCCCTTTCTCCCACCTTTTGAGAAAATCACATACTTTATGTATGATTTCCCATAGTTGTACACATAAATGCATCTATACCATTTACCAAAAAACTTGGTTACTCTTTTTTAATTTATTATTGAAATTTACATTATATGTGATGTAAATTTCTCCTTCTACTACATGGTTCTATGAGTTCACAAACACAGTGAAGTGTCAAGAGATCCCAGTGATCCTGGAAGGTGGAGAAAGGCACACAGATTTGCCACCACCATCATCCAGAGCCAGAATAGATTATTACTCCTACGGTCTCTCTTTTCCTTTTGTACTCAACTCTTGTCCACCCTCAGCTTCTGGCAGGCACTAATCCATGCTGTGTCTATAAAATTCTCATTCTCCAAAATGTAAAAATTGATTCAGATAGTACACAGTGTTTCAGTAATGTTTCATTCAGGCTGGGGAGATGGCTCAGTGGAGTAAGCGCTTCCCTGGCAAGCACAAGGGCCTGAGTTCAATCCCCGGTTCTGCAAAAAAAAAAAAAAAAAAACAACGAATTCTTTGGGGCTGGGGAAATAGCTCAGTGAAATAAGCGCTTCCCTGGGAAGCATAAGGGCCTGAGTTCAATCCCTGGTTCGGCCAAAAAAAAAAAAAATAATTGTGGGAGTAATGTTTCATTCACTAAACAATGCGCTTGAAATCTACACATGGCTTTGTGTGCATCAATAGTGTATTTATTGTTATTCTGAGTTGTATTCCATAGAACGGTTGAACCAAAATCCAGTCTCCTTTCCTCTAGAAAAGACATTTGGATTGTGCCAAGCTTGGGTTATTATAATAAAGCCACTGTAAGCATCCATGTCCAAGGGTTTTGTTTCAGACTATATTTTCACTTCGGGAAACATCTAGGAGGAACTTTTTTGTGCATATTTACAGTATTTTATTTCTTAAAACATAGAACATCTAAGCCAAATATAATCAAATATTAGTTCAACAAATGTGAGTTGAGAGCCAATAGTTACTACTTGTAATATTCAGTATCCTTTTCTTGTACTTACCACATTTATTTATTTACTTATTTATTTATTTTTCAGTACCGGGGATTGAATTTAGGACTTTGTGCTCACTGGGTATGCACTTATTCTGCTGAGCTATCTCACTGGCCCTGTACTTACCACATTTTATGTAAAAATAAAATTTGCAATGTTCTAACATATGTAAATAACTCAGTGTGAGGGATTCTGTCAAGATATGCACAAGAGCCTCATCAGAGTGATAAAATCCTTTTATACCTATTGATAATAGTGAACAGGTTCAGGCCACTGAAATCTCTGAATGATTGTATAACTAGAAATGGACCAGCATCCTCCTTTTGCATATATGATTGTGCTGAGGCAAATCTGTGTGTCTAATCTCCACCTTCCAGTATCACTGGGACTCCTCACATAGATGCCTACAGTTCACTCTTTTCTTCCCTCTTCATCACTGCTCTACCCTAAATGTATCAGGGTGCCCTATTCTTTTACTTATCATTTTCTCCTTGTTCCTGTTCTTCCAAAAGAGCTCTCCAGCCAGTGCATTAGCATCAATCATTTTTGCTAAGGTAACTCATGACAGCATCCCATGAGCCCATGCCTCAGGGATGTGGGGGAGATAACTAAAAATAGTACGTAGTTAGGGAAACCATTGGTGGCAGGCCCAAACAGAGAAAGGATACTAAAACTGGGTGGCACCACCAACTTTCTGGCAGAAAATGCCTTCCACAAAGTGCCTTTGGATTATGTTTCAGAAAATGGCATTAGCTGTGGTGGTGATAAATGATCTTTTCAACCTCCAAAGCATTCATCAGTGGAACACTCAGGCCCTTCAGGTAATGCAAAGAGCGAACACTGACTAGAAACATGAAATATGGGCCAGCTCACCATCCACTAACTAAAATGTTTCATCTGGTAATCACTCTGGAGCAAGATTTATTTTTGGTTCGCAAACATCTTTTTAATTTAAATTAGATTTAGGGATCCTCTCTCTCCATCATCTAGCCTCCTAGAATTTAACATTTACTGAACCTTTTTTTCATTATTAACTCATGTCATCCTCTTGCAAACAAGTGTTCAGATAATTGTGTATAGAACTAAATAGTTGTTATTAATATCCCTAGAAATTTCAATTAATGATTTGTTTTGTGAGGAGTAGAATAACAGTCCTTTAAGTAAAAGAATTATGAAAAATCTAGTTTTAGATTTAGAGTCCTATTTTCCCTAACACTGTCCCAGATTCCCTAGACTTATGTTGTGCAGCACAGTCTGGTTTAAATATTTCTACTTTGCAAAGGTCTGTTTGTGTGTGCATTTGTTTGTTTATTTTTGCATTTGTTTGTTTGCATCTACTTCCTATAGACATAACCACAGATGTCTTCTTGACCTCTAAAACAGTCAGTTACTTCCAGAGGCGAGTCCAGAGGAGAGACAAAGAACAAGAGGATCACCTTAGGGGGCCCTGTGAGCAACCAGGCTCTAAAGTGAAGAAGCTCTTTCCTGAATTTGACCATGAGGAACCCTAATCTCAGAGACTTCAAGAGCCCCCTGAATTTCATGAAGAGCTTGCTTGAGGTCATGCCAGGCAGTTTTGTAGGAAAGGTTTCTACATGATATGGAGTAGCTTCTCAACCAAGATATTAACTTTTTCTACTCATAAGCCATCATTTAGAACAGCTTCTGCTCAGCTTGTCTATAAAAATCTGCAGACAAAAATCACTCACACACTGATAGGAGCTTCTGAAGAGGGCCCTGAACACAGAAAAAGGTGGGATTTCACTTGATAGGGCTCTCCAAGGCTGATGTAGCCTGAACATGATGACAGCCTAAGATCCCTTATGACTCCACTTCCCATAACTGGAAAGAATATCTTGCTATGGTGCATGTTAGAGTTCAGGAGGCACATTTTTTGTGTACATCCCAGTGGGATACACAGGGAGAGAAAATAAAGGGAACAGAAGATATGAAGAAAAAAGATACAACAGAAATGTAGAGGTTGCTATAAGTCAAACTGGAAAGAATCAAAAGTGTGATAAATATACAATATGATATATTTCAATAAAAATTTATGACAGTAAAAGACACATTGCCATTAGTCCCCTCCCCAAAGTGCCTCTTGTCTTCAGACATATTTATCCCATTGTTCTAGGCACTTTCTCATGCAGTTCAGAAAGTCTTTCATGAGTATCTTTTTGTGGCCACCTCAATGTCTTCAATTAATTCAAAATATTTATGGCAAATTCTGTTGAAGAAAAAAAAAAAAGAGGACATTGTGTCCTCATTCACCTTAGTCACCAGAATCTGGCTCTTCCCCAAAGTCAAAATGGCTATGAAAGCCCAATGTTTCAAGTCAATTCATGATGTCAAAGCAGCCATCACAGTGCTACTAAAGACAATCACAAAACAGAGCATCCAGAGCTGCTTCAGAAAGTGGCAAGAAGCAAGCAAAAAAAAATTCTCACTAAAAAGTGGGAATAAAATTTAATAACTTAATAATATTATTGTTGTTACTGTAAGGCTTAGCCTTTTGCTTGGTTCATAACAGTCCCTCAAAATAATTTAACACTTGGTAGTACCACTTACATCAAAATCTGAGTTACAATTCCTAGTGAGGTTCATGAAATTAATAGCTTTCCTTCCCACCCAACATGGTACTCTGTATTACTTGTCTTTTCTACCTATAGGAATACCAAGTAAGCCATTAGTAAAGCACCTAGCTTTCTTAGTTTCAGGTATGATTCAACATTTTGAGTGATTTTGTTTTGATTTGTAGTTATCTTCACTGATTAATAAACAAATTACAGACTCCTATGGCCTTGTTATAAACTTTCACCAAATTTGGGTATTCTGGAAAAAAAAAAACATGAAATAATATAAAGAATCAAGTCCATTGCATCGGAGATCTAGGCAACATGATTGTCTTCAACCTCTCAGAACCACAAAAGACACTAGCACAAACAATTATCTAAGAAATGCCTTTCCAGAGAGCATATGGCAGTATGTATTTTATCATTATTTTTGGAAATGAGATTGGTCAATCATTTTTGGCCCTATACCCTTTATTTTTATAATAATATGTATTCATTGGCACTCTTGAAATTATAAACAAATAAAAACCACTTAACTTGTATGGCGCTAAGTAACAGTATTGAGGAACAATGAAGTTCTGGCATGATTGAATCCAGCAACCATATAATTTAATTTTCAATCTCTAGACCATGTTTTCTATGTAGGTTCTCAGGAAGATTCTCCAGAAGAGGATTAAACATGGATAGCCTCTGCTCTAAGCTTTCTGTGAGTGTGGATAACCTCAGAAGGGAGGATGAAGTTTGCTTTGTAAATCTGGTAAGTGACAGAGTGGCCTCTTAGTAGTCCAGAAGAAACACTAACAATATGAACAGAGAAATGTGATGGCATGCTGTTTCAATACAGATCAGATGTGTACTACTGGAACTAGAGTAGAGTCATGCCCATCCAAAGCAGAAAAATGCAGAGCTCCCCCCTGGAAAACCAGGGCT
>PVKA01012052.1:22017-59054 GCA_004027165.1 Ctenomys sociabilis | reverse complement strand
AGTTCTGAGGTTAAGAAGGCTTCCACCTGGATTTCAGAAGGCCTCCCGGAGGCCAGGCAGTGTGCCCCTGGGAGGGCTGTGTGGGAAGCTGTGAGAGAGAAGCCTATTCAGTGGAAACCCCAAAAGTTTGGAAAGCCAAGAATGTGGATCATCTAAGAGAAACTGCAAGGAGGAAGCAAGGCAGACCTGAGAAAGAAGCTGTGGGAGCTACCACCAAGAGTGCCATAGGGGTGGCACCATGCAGGGCTTTAGATGTTCCAGTTGGAACTATGGGATTTAATGTTTGCCCTGCTGGGTTTTGGACTTGTGTTGGTCCCAGTGTTTTGTATTCCCCTGTTGTTTGCAACTTTTGGATTGGTATGTTTATCTTGTGCCTTTGAATGTTGGATGTGTTTTAACTTTTCTTTTGTACAGGAGCTCACAGCTAAGAGTTTGCCTTGGATCTTGAAGGAGACTTGGGACTTGACTTTTCAGCCATGTTGAAACTGTTGGGACTTCAGCAACTCTTAGAGATGGACTAAAATGTCTTTTGCACACAAGGATGTGAATGAGACTTTGGGGATCCAGGGCTGGAATGCTATGGTTTGTGTCTAGTCATCCCCCCAAAGCCTCATGTAGTCATGGGGTGGGGACTTCTAAAGTTTGTGATTAACTCATGATCCATTGGGATTATGTGTGATCCAAGGCTTGGATTATGGGTTTTAGTACTGCTTGGATTATGGGTGTGAGTACTTCCTCCAGCATGGGGCAGAGAGCCTGAATGTAATATAACAGACAGAGAGACAGACTTTCTTTAGCTACCCTCTGCCATGTGCCCCTCTGCCTTGGAGCCAGCTGAGAATGGACTGAAACCCGCAGTAACTGTGAGCTAAATAAACCTTTCCTTCCTTCAAAAAAAAAAAAAAAAAAAAGAAGCCCAGGTATCTCGTGGTTCATGTACTTTCTGCAACAAGGAATAAGATGCACCCTTACGTAGAGGAAACTGAGGTCACCTATGCCTTGTATGCTTCCTTTTCTAATACCAGAAATCAAACTGAGGACATAGCACTTGCCAGATAGGAACTGTGCCGCTGAGCTATATCCCCAGCCCTATCCTAATTTCCACTTTCCAACCAGGCCAAATGATATGAGTGAATTTGATGACAGAATGCAAGAGGTCATAGCCCATGACTTTGTTTGCAAAGCACCTGCTTAAATCAAATGTACTGTTTTAAGGAATGCATACCATTTGCAATCTAATCAGAAAAAAATTGCACAAAAACTGCCAGTGTGTGGAACATCAGGAAATTGAGATATTGCTGCCAAGAAGCTAAACAAAACATCCTTGAGGAGATGAAATCCAAAGTGAGTAGGAGTGAGTTCAGAGAAGATGGGAGGAGCCTTAGAAGCATGGCCACTAAAACGAAGATGCCTCATCCAACGCTGTAATCCATAACGTCCTTAAAATTATTGCAATGGTTTGTTTCTAGTTGTTCCCCCAACTACATGTAAATTATGAGGCGGGCTTCTAAATTTTGTGATTAAGTCATGATCCACTAGGATTATGGGTGTGTGTGCTGCTGGGATTATGGGTATGAGTGCTACATCCAGCCCAGGGCAGACAGCCTGAGTGCAATTTAAGAGAGACAGAGCGACTTCCTCTCTGTTGCATCATTGCTGCTACTCCTCCCATTTGGTCTTGCTCTTTGCCATCACCATGAATGGGTGCTCTCTGCCATGTGCCACTCTGCCTTGGAGACAGCCAAGCATGTGCTGAAACCTCTAGCAATTGTGAGCTAGATAAGCCTTTCCTTCCTTCATTTTGAGTGCTGGGTGTTTTTCCCAGCAATTAGAGAAGCACAACTAAGACAAGTGTAATACAAAGCAGAGGCACAACTCCCTACAATGCAAACTGAAGTTAGACTTATAGCTTTCTCTTAATAGTTTGCACAACTGTTTTAGGAATAAAACAAGCAGTTAATAATACCTTAAATGATACCATTTTAATTTGTAACCTTTAATGTGGAAAGGAAAATTACAGATCAAATAGGTAAGTACTCAACTATACACATAGTCAGACATAATTTCAGTCATTAAAAAAACACAAAATGTACATGTAGGCAAGTGTGCATGCTGTATCTTGGACTTCTATGCCTAGAATTTGTTTAATAGGCCACAATGAACATTTGTTTGTTCATGGTTTATCAAATCAGTTCATTGTATGTTGACTCTGTATATAAAGAATCAATAAATTAAACTTCCAGCTTGCTTTTCCTCCTCTACAGAGCTCTCCTGTTCTAAGCAACAACTGCAATTTAAATTCCAGTCATGCTGGTCTCAATTTCTTCACTGTCCCTTAGAATTGCTGTCTAGGGCAGTTCTCACAGTCCAGGAGATTAATGGACTCATCGAGGGACAGGTCAGAGGCAGTCTGGCGAGGAGGTTCTTCATTGTCCCTGGGCTACGAGAAAAAAAGTTTTAATGTAAAAATATGCAAGCAGTTTTGAATTATACAGCTAGGAGTTGCAATACCAAGGTGCCCCTAGCCTTGGTTCTGAGAGAACCAGGAGGCAAGGTGACCAGGAGGAGGACAGCTCCTCCCTGTCGACACCCAGGGCCACAACAAGTACCAAAGACATGGGGCAGCAGAACAGGCAGTGGGGTTAGAGCTTTAAGATCCGAGAGACCTGAGTTTTAAAACAGAGCTTTGCTGCTAAGCCTGTCTGACTTCTACATCTAAAAGAAATAGAGAAGGAAACTGTTTATTTCATAGAGTGATCATGAGGACTTATATTTATACAAAGAAATGAGTCTTGAAATTAAAAAAAAAAAAAAAGGAGATATTGCCTACAGAGGAAGTCCAAGGAAAAATAGGCTTCAGAGGCACCAACACTGTCAAAATTCTGGGTTCTGGCTTGTGCCTGCTCCATCCTCACCTACTAGGGTGGCTTTGTGCCATGGTGTGGTCAGGCAAGGAGCAGAAGGGCTGCGAGGTGATAATCTCCTAGTGGGAGAAGAGCCTTCCTCACCTGGCCTCTTATATAAATTCCAGGAAGCAACTCTCACTCACCCAGCTAGGTTCTGTGCACACTCCCAAAACAGCTGCTGTTTCTTGGGATGTAGAATACAAATATGCCCTAAGCCAAGTCTCAAACTCATTCTACAGGTGAGGGGATAACACCCTGTAATCTAATCCACACAGTTTGTGAAGTACCTTAACTTCTTAGTCTTTCATCATTTGAAAAGTAGGGTCTCCATCCTACAGAGATAAGAGGAAACCTGAAATACTAGTAGCTCTCTTGATACTTCAAAGTACTCAATAAATGTGAAGATATTAATTTGAATGCCAAGATTTCTAATATCAGATAATCACTATTTAGTAACCAAATAGACAAGGCAGATGTCTTTACTTTTATTTTATTTATTTATTTATTTATTTATTTATTTATTGCAGAACTGGGGATTGAACTCAGGCCCTTGCACTTTACAGGGAAGTGCTTATTCTACTGAGCCATCTCCCCAGCCCCTAGAAGCCTCTCCTTGTCATCTGTTCTTTTGTACAATCTTGCTATTTCATTTAGTTGCCAATTCATCATATATTGAGCACATTCTATTCTTCAGGTACGCTAACCATTTCATATGTGATATCATTCGTAGCATCCCAATAGCATTGTAAGGCACTGGTATTACACTGCACAGTGAGCAAACTAAAACTCAGAGAAAATTAATTGCGTGCTATGTCATAAAAGTAGACTTGAACATAGGTCAAGTCAAATTTGGTGATTTTTACGAGAAGGCTACCACTTAGTAACCCGTAGAGGAAAAATAATTTTTCCCAGAAAGAATCTTCACAGTAGAAAGATAACATTTGAATTCAGTCTTATGATTACGATTTGCTCACTGTAGAGTCTAATAAAAGGCACCTAAAGCAGGAGAAAGATGATGCAAAGTGATGCAATGCATACAGGAAATGCTGCTGCCCAGCCTCCCAGAGAAACATCCAGCGACTCTGCCTCGCTCAAACTACTGGAAAGCGCATAAAACTCTCATCAAGCATAGTGAAGCTTTTCTCCAGCTGCCCTTTCCAGGATTTTATTGAGTGGTTGCTACACCAGTAAGCCTCCAAATGAAGACGTGTAGTAGTAGGATATAATCTACTTCAGATAATCCAAATTAAATGCTATTTTGATTATGAGATTTTAAATCAAAAGTGATAATCTTTGTCTTTGGGAAAAAAATCAGAGAAAATATTTAAATAATGATCACAAGTAAGATAGTAAACAAAATTTAATTTCCTTTTTTTTCCATGACAGACCACTTTCCCCCATCTCAGTGAATATGCCCTTATCTACTCGACTGGGCAAGCAGCAAACTATAACATCACACTCTTCACAGGACAGCTTCCTGCCATCTACCCAACCTGCTGGGCCCTCTGTCACTGCTTGAGGAGAGAGCTGGGCTCCTCCCCTCTCCGCACCTCTGCACCCCCAGCTGTGCCCTTCTCCTCTAGGTCCAATGAAGTGGGCTTCTTCAGCTGTCTCGTCACTGACAGAGTGATTTGTCCAAGCCAGACCAAATGGCATTGCTCCCTGAAACTGTGACACAAGTACTGAGAAATTCAACTCTTCCTCATGTATTCTGCCTTATGGAAAAAGAGGTCCACAATAAAAGCCGCTGACGCTGGCATTCAGAGGAAGGGGAGATACACAGAAAGCACTTGAAAGTCTTGCAGAGTTCAACCTTCAGCTCTCATCCCCAGGAAGACTGAATACTCGTGTCACCCCTGTGTCTCTATCACAAATTTTGAAGACAAGAAGTTACTTCTGTACTTACAAATAAAAAAATAGAAAATGATGCCCGTCATGTCTGACTGTCAGTGACTCTTTCCTGTCATGCGATCTCGTGGGTCTGGTACTATCACGCCTTTTGCTCTTATTTCCCCGCAATGCCTTCACTATACTTCAAAGTGGTGTTCACACTGGGCTGCATCTTGATTGTTGCTGGTGTGCTCGTTGCCAAGAACACAGTGATTTCACCATGATTTTATACTAGGCCTCTGCACTGCATCTAACCAGGCTTTCATCTATTTAAATTATACTGATCTTTCCAAAAGCTTTTTCCAGATGAAAACACTTTCTCTAGGCAAACTTAGCCTCTTAACACAGCTCCCACAGCCCATATCTAAGGATGTCTCTGAATCTTTCACTTCTTTTCTATGACACTGTAGCAAAATAAGCATTCAATTTTTTGATGTATTTTGTGCAGTGTCTCGCTATGCAGTGCAGACTCATAGTGATCCTCCTGCCTCAGCCTCCCCAGAACTGGGATTACAGGCATGTGCCACCTTGCCCAGTTTTGGTAGATGCCTCAGCATGCCCTGGGATGGGGCCTGCACTACTGGTACCAGGGATTGAACTCTGGTCCTTGCACTTGTCTAAGCAGGTGCTTAGTCCGCTGAGCTATCTCACCAGCCTCAAGCATTCTATCTTATAAATTCCTATTTACCTCTGCCTTCACCTACTCAATGAAACCAGAGGGAGCTGTGCCTGTCTTCTCCAGAACTAATGTGACACCTGGAACATGTAGAAAATAAATAGCTTCCAAATGAATGAATGAACACAGACATTACTGTTCAGACATCTCAGAAATTATGATCTACCTAGTTTAAAAAAATTCCATCACTGCTAAATCCAATTTTGAATGTCACTGCTTATATTACTGAACACTTTCATGCATACATATTTAATTCATAGTTTAAATTTTATCACTATTGAGCCAATGATCTTAAGGGAATTCCTATTAATCATTAATTGCTTACTTACTGCCATCTAGCTAGTATTTTAAGAGTGAGGGGGAGTCAATTCAACAATTCTATTTAATTAAGCATTTTTGTGCTCTGATAGTTAAAGTGTTAGAGGTGCCATTCCCATTAGTTGTCAGACAAGAATGCTGAGCACTTATCTGAACGCCTTTGCAGGGCTTAACATTCCAAAGGGTCTTTAAGATTGACTCCAAAGGCAAGACACTTCCCTGGCACCTTCTCCGAGGTTCCTGGATTCTTGGTTCCCATTCCCAAGCAGTAGTCGTGAAGGAGGTGGTTCTTTCATCCTTCTTCACCTCGTGCTCAGACACCATATTCCTACCTTCTGATTCTGAACTTAAAGCATGCTCTCCTTTCAAATTCCAGGCCAGAAACCAGCTCTTCCAAAAAAAAAAGCCTGTCCAAACTTGGCAGATGTTAGCCTGAGTTTATGGAAACATCCTCACTGAGGATGTCTTAAGGCCTGACTTCTAGATTAATGTAATCTAGTCATGATCTTGGTACATGGAGGAATTTTCTTAGTTCACATCTCTGAAATATGGAAGAAGAGATCAGGTCTCAGAGCCAAGGAAAACTGTAAGGGTGCTGGTTTTGCTGAATGGCACGCAAATTGCAGCATCTTTCAGGGTTTTTGTTTCTGTATCTGCAGAAGGAAGACAATATATATATTACCTACCTTACATTGGGTAGGAAGAATTCAGTGACCTGTTGTATGTGAAGGTTCAACTGTTGTTCATATCACTACATACAGCCATGCTATATGTAACTAAAGAAATTACCCAAGAGTCACAGAAAGAGGACGTTTGCTAGATACATTCAGACCCCCTTGGAAAAAATGCTTCTCTCCATGATTTTGCATAGCAAGGCTCACAAACCTTTTCACTTTTCTTCATTCTTCTCAATGAAAGTAGGAGAAAATTGTGTCTGTCTTTCCATCATACACACTGCACCTGGACTACTCAGCAAGAACATTTCAATCAGCTAGAGTTCAAAGCACAAACTCTGAATCCTGTTGAATCACCATCTCCCAAGGTAAGACTTGTCAGACATAGGCATATGTGAGCTGCCCATCCACTGATGGTGATACATAGCTGTGGGTGAGAACCTCCTCATGATTAAGAACAGAAGCACTTCCTCAATCAGATGGTCAAACGTGAAAAGCTTCATAGGCACAGGTTCACAGCTCATGGAGACAAAAAGGGGAAAAAACTGGCTAAAAAAAATAATAATTCCAAATTGCAAGGCAGCTAGCAAAGTGGTTCATCCAGAGCTATCCAAAGCAAAGCTTGCCTTCTGTTTGGCAGCAGCTACTTTAGCTGGGGCAGCACCATGTCAAGAAAACAAATGGGTTTATGCACTGGCTGTATTTCAAACCTACAGCATCCACTTGGAAGGGGGTCAAATATGGTGTCGGGGTGAGTGCAAGGTCCACATGCCCTTGCTTGCTTCCACCTGCAGAACCCCCAAGTGTACTACATGATAAGCTGTATGAGTCCTCATTATAGTACTGTGGGATGAGCATAAGGAACCCCACTTTACCAAGGAAGAAACTGAGCCATGAATAACTTTCATGACCTTGCTAACATGTCACAACCCTGGACCTTAATAGAGATCTGCTTGATCTCAAGATCTGTCCTTAGAATGTGGGGATTGTATGGCATTATTTCATCTCTGTAAGAGACAGAATTTCAAACTACAGCTACAATCTTGAACGGTGAAAAGAACTCAGTGGGCCGGGATTCTGTTCTGACGTTCACCATGTGTGGCGTTAGGTTATCACTGAGTTTCTATGAGTAATAAATCATTATCTAAATGTTACCTTTCAGATCCTGCAGATCTTGTATGCCATTGTTAAACCTTCACCAGACTGAGAGATGTTGAATAGAAATACCCAATAAGAATCACAACATATGCTAAGGATGTGGTAAAACTGATGTTTTAATAATCTATTGCATGCCTCTCTGCCTTTGTGTATGATTCCCTACTAACTCTTGTACCTCACAAACTCTTACTCACCCTTTAATACAGACACTTTAGTACAGAGTCCCAGGCCCACTGAGGATATTATTTGTCTCTCTCTTCAGCTCTCCTTCACTAGCAGAAGTTATCAAAGAATTGACTGTAGGAAACTGGCACTTATCGTGAAAGATTTGTGTGCCCTCATATAAAGATACAAGGGTGAAATCTGCTTTCTACACAAGTGCTAAATTCCTCTTGCAATCCTGGATCACTATATTTACAGAGTCACTAAGATGACATTTCTCACACTTGAGATTTCCACTGCTTCCAGCCTCTCAGATGTTGTTGAGGACCCTGTCTTCCCTAACAAAGAAAAGTTCAATGTAGTTCAACTCCAACACACCAATATGATGACGAAAACTGTGAAGGACATTTTCCTGAGAAAGGGAATGACTAAGACATTTGACAGAACATCTTTTATCATCCTATGTTACTGTCTTAAAGAGAAAGCTTCCTGCCCCAGTAAGCACTTTCCACCAGTCTTAATGAATAGTTTGCCATCAATCAAGGAGCTGCTGTTTGAATTCTCAACGCCTGTCTCTGTCTCTTCCCTGTATGAATAAAAAAGATTCTTTGTATGACAGGGCTATTTATTAAGAACAAAAATCCAATACTCCCTTCCATAAAATAGCAGCAGGAATCCACTTTGGATTGGTTCTGGGATCAAGACATGCCACTTTTCCAAGCTCAGCACAAAGTATTGTATCAGTGCAGCTATCCAGGAGAAGAGGAATTCTAAAGATCACTCATCTGCCCATCTTCATATTTTACTTTCTGCATTCTTTTTCACTTCTGTAATTTACTGTTTGTTTTGCTAGTTCACTGACCCAAACCACAATTCATTTGCTAAAATTTACTGATGGGGTTGAGGAGATGGCTTAGTGGAATAAGCGCTTTCCTGGCAAGCACAAGGGCCTGAATCCCCGGTTCTGCCATAAAAATAAATAAATAAAATAAAATTTATTGGTGTTTTCATGATAAAGTCTCATCCTTATGTAACTCTCCATTTGCACTATCAAAATAAATGGTTTCATAAAGTATGTCTTGATTTCATTATTACTTTTAATAATAGTCATAATCCTTAAAATCCCTAACTTTTACTAGTTCCATATCTTGGCTCCTAGGACTAGTTCTGCCCATCCACTGCCCAGATATATTGGGCAGCTTTCACTAGTTCATGCTGAGGTGATAAACAATCCACTCTCTCAGTAGCTTATAACAAAGTATATTTCTCAATAATATTACCTGTCCCGGCTGGACCAAATAGTTCAGCAGATTAAAGTGCCCGTTTACACAGATGCAGGGGCTGGGAGTTCCATCACTGGGCATGCTGTGCCTGCCACACCCCTGGGGCACACTAATATGGTGATTGGGACTGGGTGTGGTGGCGCACACCTGTAATCCCAGCACTTGGGAGGCTGTAAACTGCAGGATCGCTACAAGTCCAATCTACCCAGGGAGACCCTGTACACCTTGTGTACCCTGTCCTAAATACAAATATATATCCCATCACCTGAAGGTTGGCTCTACTCTGTGTCTTCTTTTATTGAATCCACACTACAAGACCTATGGACCTGCCAGTCTTGCATGGTGGAGAAAGGGGCAATGCCCAAACTGTGTGGTGTTGGCAGTATATTGAGCTCCATAGAGACAGCGCCAGGGCAAGTGAGAGCCAGACGGACACTGGGCGACTCTGTACCTCGCTGAGGAAAACAAGTAAACATGGGCAAAGGAGATCCTAAGAAGCCAAGGAGATCCTAAGAAGCCAAGAGGCAAGATGTCATCATATGCATTCTTTGTGTTAATTTGCCAGGAGGAGCACAAGAAGAAGCACCCAGATGCTTCCGTTAACTTCTCAGAGTTTTCTAAGAAGTGCTCAGAGAGGTGGAAGACCATGTCTGCTAAAGAAAAAGGAAAATTTGAAGATATGGCCAAAGTGGACAAGGCTCATTATGAAAGAGAAATGAAAACTTATATTCCTCCTAAAGGAGAAACGAAAAAGAAGTCCAAGGATCCCAATGTGCCCAAGAGGCCTCCTTCAGCTTTCTTCTTGTTCTGTTCTGAGTATGGCCAAAAATCAAAGGAGAACATCCTGGCCTCTCCATTGGTGATGTTGCAAAGAAACTTGGAGAAATGTGGAATAACACTGCAGCAGATGACAAGCAGCCCTACAAGAAGAAGGCTGCTGAGCTGAAGGAGAAGTATGAAAAGGATATTGCTGCCTACCGAGCTAAAGGAAAATCTGATGCAGCAAAAAAGGGAGTCATCAAGGCTGAAAAAAGCAAGAAAAAGAAGGAAGAGGAGGAGGATGAGGAAGATGAGGATGAAGAAAAGGAAGAAGAGGATGAAGAAGAGGATGATGATGAATGAGTTGGTTCTAGCGTAGTTTTTTTTTCTTGTCTATAAAGCATTTAACCCCCTGTACACAACTCACTCCTTTTGAAGAAAAAAAAATTGAAATGTAAGGCTGTGTAAGATTTGTTTTTAAGCTGTACAGTGTATTTTTTTTGTATAGTTAACACACTACCGAATGTGTCTTTAGATAGCCCTGTCCTGGTGGTATTTTCAATAGCCACTAACCTTGCCTGGTACAGTATGGGGGTTGTAAATTGGCATGGAAATTTAAAGCAGGTTCTTGTTGGTGCACAGCACAAATTAGTATATATGGGGATGGTAGTTTTTCATCCTCAGTTGTCTCTGATGCAGCTTATACGAAATAATTGTTGTTCTGTTAACTGAATACCACTCTGTAATTGCAAAACAAAGTTGCACTGTTTTGTTGACATTCTGAATGCTTCTAAGTAAATACAATTTTTTTAAACAAAAAAACCTATGTGGTGTTGCCTACTGACTCCATTGAGGATAGATGCAGTCTACTCACATCTTATTGGCCAAAATAAGATGCAAAGTTCAAGCAAACATCAGTGAAACACAGCAGTAAAGCCTGCTTCCAGAAAAGGCAGTAAACAGTTTGAAACAGTAATGTAAATTATTGTACAGTACTGCGAATGCCTTCCTGACACTGCTGAGGAGTCGTGATGCTACTTTAGGCCATACTTCACTTTCTTCCATGACCATGGTCTCCACACCACAGATGGAGTCCTCTATCCTACGCCCCTCACCCAAAAAGCCCCGTGTCTTGACCTTTCCCTTCTCTGATAGAATCTGAAAATAATGATAATGTTTCTTCAGCTAGAAAGAGGTAAGGAAACACTAGTCATATGAAAAATTAAGCAGTTGGATGATCAGTACAAGATCTCTTTTATAGTTTTGGAGCTAGACAGAATCATAAGAGATATTTTGACTTAGTTTGTAAATTTAAGAAATATAAAACCAAATCTTGAAGCACAAAGAAGTATATTTATTTGGTGAGTTTCATTAGGCAATACAGTGATAAAGCAAAGATCACAAATCAGATTTTAAACAAACATCAAGGCCTTTTTCATCACCCCTAAGCACATAGCCTATTGAATAAAAATGTCAGCAACAGCTTTGCCTTCATCTCTCAGAATTTGCTGCATTAGATGATCAAATGTGATCCAGGTGCCAGCAGCTGAAGAGGAAGCGCACCTCGCTGAAGGCCTTCCTCAAGGAGTGCTCACTGGTGCTTTCAAGCCTGCCAGGAAGAGAGCTCTAGGAATTCACTATAGAAATATTGTTTAGGGGTTATCTTGTGAACTTTTTTTTTTTTTTTTTTTTTTTTTTGTATTTTAGGGAAGGTTCTACAGGTCTCACTACTAGATCAGACTTGTAGTAATCTGCCTGTTTATAGCCTCCCACGAGCTGGAATTACAGGCTCAAGCCACCATGCCCAGTCTCAATTGCCATCTCAGAGCACCCTGGGGGCAGGGCCAGCCCCTGCACCTGCTTCCAGGCACTTTAATCTGCTGAGCTACACAAAAGCATTCCTGCTCCAGGACGGTGCTCCTGCTCCCTTACTAAAGGTCTATTGGCTGTTATCACATAGTTCCAGTTTGGGAATCTATCATGTTCTGTTGACATATTTGTCTATTAGTTTGGCAGTATCACCCAGAATGTCAAGTGTGTCAACCTGGGACCACTTGTCCTCTTTATTTTTTTAATGTTATAATAAAAAAATTATACAAAGAACATTTTGTACTTATATAGGCTAATTATTTTTTTATTTGCAGCCTAAGAAAATCCCTGATCATTCTGTGTGGCACAGCCATGCCAGAAGTAGCTGTACTCAGCCAGTGCAGCTGTACAATAAGTCTCTAAGTTAGGCAGGGTCAGACCTCTGTACTACAGTGTCCTCTTGGTTGTTCTGGGTCATTTGCTTTTTCACATCAACTTTAAAGTTTGTGAATAGTCACAAAATAACCTGCTGAAATTTTTACTGGAATTGTATTAAACCTATAAATCAAATGTAGAACAAATGGACATCTGAATAATACTGAATCTTTGTATCCAAGAATATGAAATGTTTGTCTATTTGTTTAGATCTTCTTTGATTTCTTTCATGATTTTTATGCATTTTCTTCGTATATTTTCTGTGCATATTTTTTTAGATTTATAGATAAGCATTTCATTAATTTGGTGGTAATATCAGTGGAATTATTTTCTTCTCATTTCAAGTGTTCATGTGCGGTATGCAGGAAAGCAATTGAGTTTTGAATATTAGTAGTACATCTTGTCACTTTGCTTTATCAATTATTAGTTCCAAGAAGTTGTGTCAATTCTTTCTTTGGGGAACTCTCTATAAAAGAGCCCATGACCTGCAGATGGATATATAGTACAAGGTGCAGAGATGATATCTTGTCCAAACACTGTTAGTGCAAATCTTTCTTCCCATTGAATTAAGAGAAAGTAGCTATATATCTATCCTATTTTGTACATGCAGATATAAAATGGTCCTTTATTTATATCACCTTTTTTGCTTTAATTTTGTCAGAGAGGGGTATTCCATTGCCATCCAAATACTATAGGTGCATAAATTCAGCAAAATATTCCAACATAGTCCAGTAGTTCACAATAGTAGTGGTTTGTCCACAGGATTGGCAATATCAGAATCTGATAACTTAAGCCTTCCACAGTTCAGCATATTAACATGGCCTCAAGAAACAGATTATTTTAATGGAAAGTCAAATTTGTAGGAATAAAACTATGCATAATATTCTTTCTAGTGTGTGTAGGATAAGTGGTGATGTTTATCATTGAGGTTTTTTTTTTTTTTTTTTTTTTGGCAGAACCAAGGATTGAAGTCAGGCCCTTGGGCTTGCCAGGGAAAGGCTTATTCCACTGAGCTACCTCACTGGTCCTTTTCTTTCTTTCTTTCTTTCTTTTTTTTTTAACCATGCATAAAACTCAAGACTTTGCTCTTACCAGGCAGGCACTCAAGCCACAAAGTTATCTCCCTGGCCCCTATCACTTATTTCTGATAGTAATAATTTCTGTGTCCTTTCTTATTCTTGGTTGGCCTGGCAAGAAACTCATCAATTTTAACAGTTTTAAAGAATATGCTTTAAGTTTTGTCAATTATTTGTATTGGCTTCCTGTTTTTAATTTCTTGATTTTTTACTCTGAATTTTATTATTTCTTTTCTTCTACTTGTTTTAGGCTTATACTTCTTTTTTTGTTTAGTTTCCTAGGGTGAAGCTTAGATTAATGGGTTTTTCTTTTCTAACATTCACATCCACTGCTACCAACCTCTCTCCGATCATTGCTTTTGCTGAATGTCACAAATTTTGTTAAGTTATATTTTCAAAATTTGCTTTAAAAGTTCTTTCAAGATGTCTTTGACTTGTGTTACCTAAAAGTTGTGATAGTAAATGGGTTGTCAACAAATCCTGCCCAGGCTGCTACTGAAGAGCATTAGGGGTGGCTCGTGGAAGGTGCTCACCCTGGCCCCTGGCCCCTCTACTTGGCTGCTGCCACTCTGCTCAGCCACCATGAAGGACCAGCTTTGCCCCCATACCCTCTGCTGTGATGTTCCTGACTGGGAATCAGTTCCCCAGGGACAGCGGCCTCTGGAAATCATGAGCCAAACTGAACCTCTGCTCTTCAGAGTTGTATCTGTCAGGCGCTATGTTCCAGCAACAGAACATAATGCCAGATATCTTTGCAGTATTGATTTCAAGGTAATTTCACTATGGTCCAGGTGCATACTGTCCTTGGGTTTTCCTGTGACCTCCTCTTTTTAACAATAAGAAAAAAATTAAAAAGAATAAAAATAGTAAACCAAAAATTAGAAATGAAACGGAATTTCAGAAACTCACTACCTCATATGAATTCAACACTGGTTGTTATATTGCATATTATTGTCTTCAATTTAGTTGTTCATATTGCCAGATATATGCATGAAAAATTGATTAAAACAATGAAAATGAAGAAAGAAAAAATTAATCATTAACTGATCCTTTCAATAGACCAGCAGAAATCAGCAGTACAATTATCCAAGCTATCCTGTGTATATGCATACACTTTTTTCCCTTCCTTCTGTATTTTCTCCCTTCCCTGATCCCAGTTGTTCCTTTACTTTGGACAGTCTCTTTCCCTTTGATAGTATCTACTATGCCTTTCAGGTTTTACTTACACTTTCACCAGTCCAAAAAATAATAATAATAATAATAATAGACTGGCAGAATCGGTTAGGAATCAAAATCCAACCATGCGTTGTACACATGAAACACCTTTAACTGCTCCTTAAGTACAGTCTATCTCTTGTAGCTTTCTCTATTATAATCTAACATTATTACATCAGAGTGCCATTGCGCTGTTACTGAATTAGGAAACAGAAGCATTTATAACCTTAGTGTAATGGCTGATGCGTTGCATCCACATGAAGATGGAGAACTTTAGAAGCTTAGCTGAGTGACTCTACAGGGCCAGTGTCCTCACTTTGTAAACACCCTGAGCCTGTGCAGGAGGTCAGAGAGATGAGGTGAGCAGACAGCAGCATAGAATAAAGGGAGGAGAACAGGCAGGGCCCCGACTGCCTTGGCTCTTGCTGCTCTCGCTGTCCTCTGCCACCTTGATCTGTTGCCCTCACCCTTTCACTCTGCCTTGGAGCCAGCCACGTATGGACTGAAACCTCCACAAACTGTGAGCTATGTGAACCTTTCCTTTCTTAATGTTGGGCATCAGGTACTTTGTCTCAGCAATGAGAAAAGTGACCAAGATGCATAACATCAGGGTGACAGTCGGCCTTTGATGATGCCCTTCATGAGAATTTCTTGGACAGTCCAGACAAGAACGACACGTGAGGCTGAAATTAGCTGAGCATTCCTCCCCCAGCTCAGAGAAGGGCTGGTAGGGTAGTTTTCTCTGGATGGTAGGCCTTTCCTTTGAGTGCATTTCAAGATGGCTATGTTCCCTTCCACTTGCATATAATTTGAGATGATTTTTTTTAATCTCTTTGCCAAAAATAAAACAAAACTGGAGTCTTAAAGGGAACCCAGGAAAGTCGGAAAGTGTAGCACTCCAGTACACTACTTGGTCACTTTTAACTTTCCAGCTAGACTACACTTGGCCTCCATTAAGTTGTTAAAATGGCCTTGTAAATGTTCATAGCAGCTATGATCTCTAATAGTGTCTGACTCCTACAGAATGGTCTTGCTGGTGAATATCTACATTCCCTATCTCCAGATCTGGGGATAGTGGTTTGTTTGAAACCTCAATTGCCAATAAACCTAAAAACCACAGCTATTTTTGCTCTGTTTGTTCAGTGCTTTTCTCCTTGACAGGATGAGAGGGATGATTTCTGAGTCTGCAGCAAACCAAATAATACAAATGTATATTTTGTAATATATTTTGTAATAAGAAAATGTTTGCTCATATCAGAACAACATAGCACAAAATAGTATGTCCATAAAAAGAATTTTTAAAAAGTGTTTTGATACAGGATCTCACTGTGCAGTTCAGACACCTATATCAGCCTCCTCAGCACTGGGATAACAGGCATGGACCACCAACCCTGGCTTCAGGGCCAGCATAACATGCCCAGGTTCTGGGGCTGGCACAGCATATGGTACCAGGGATGGAACTCAGGACCTTAAGCTTGCCAGGTAGGGGCTCAGACTGCTGAGCTATCATCTCAACCCAAAAGAAACTAAAGTCTATTTGTAGAAAAAAATTGGTTATTTCAGAGTTATGCATCATCTAAGTAGTGTTCATTTTATTTCTGTAATACTTTGCTTCTATCAGATATACTACAGTGAGCATGTATGAATTTTATACTGGGAGAAAAGCAATGAATGCCATTTTAGGTTTTTATTTATTTTTGGTTTTTTAATTAATTTTATTGAGAAAAAAATTGCTGTGAGACAGTTTCAAAACAGGTTGGGAGGAGACTTACAACAATTAATACATTGCATATTGTTGTCTTATAAAGACAGTCATTCATAGCACAAGATGCAGGCATGATATCCTGTCCAAACACTATTAGTACAAATCTTTCTTCTCATTAAATTAAGAGAAAGTAGCTATATATCTATCCTATTTTATATATACAGGTACAAAGTGGTCCTTCATTTGTCTCAATTTTTGTTTAGTTTTATCAGAGATGGGTATTCCATTGCCATCCAAATACTGTATGAATGAATGAATTCATACAATATTGTATCAATGTATGAATGAGTGAATTCATGCTGAATGTATGAATGAATGAATTCATGCTGAATGTATGAATGAATGAATTCATACTGAATGCATGAATTCAGCAAAATGTTCCACTATAGTCCAGTACTCCACAATAGCAGTGGTTTATCAGCAGGACTAGCAATGTCCAAAGCCTTCCACAGCTCAGCATATTAACATGCATTCACTTTTTATGCCTCATTTCTATATTTTTCTGCTGTATGGTTAAGATCAAGATAAATCAAGACCTATATAATAAGAAATTTAAGTTTTGTATCCGACTAGGTCAGTGTTGTGCCCTCAGGACTTATCCTGTAACCCTGTACCACACTTTGTAGATCTTTTTTGTCAACGTCAGGCATGTGGATCAGTCACAGCCATTGCTTGACCAATTTGCTCTCTGTGAAGCCTGAGAGAATGCTCTCTCTCCACGTGACTCTCCTTAAGCACACTCTGTATCATCAATCACTTTGTTCTGTGGCCCCATAATCTTGATCAGAAATTTTGGGTCACAACTGAATTACGGGATGTAACAGTACAGGTTCTCCTATGTCCTGAGTCCCCACTGACCTTGAAAGGCTAGGGCCAAAACGTTGGTTTTCCTTTCAGCCTTTCTCTTTCTCTAATTTTTGGTCTGCAAACTTAGGTTGTGAGCCCTCCAGAAGAGGAGCTTATTATTGCCCTACAACATATGCAGGTGAGTTTAACCTCACTACTGTCTGAATATCAAATATCTTAGGCATAAGATGGAACGTGCATTTTCCATCAACTATTGATATGTTAAACTTTGAGTCTCTACAGAATATGGAAAAAAATTAAAAAGTATTTTTAAAATATGAATAAATAATGACATATTTTTATGTAGAAATTTAGAAATCTAACAATATACATCATTGTAGCAGGACAGTCCTGTGACTTTTTTGTCTTGTCTCTTTTTTTCATTTAGTACCTTTTAAAAAAAATAAAACATGTACCTGAGAGACAATATGGCAATAATTGGAATGTCATGACAAGCAATACATATTTAGAAGTACAGAATGACAGATGAATGCCATTTTGGAAGAAGGAACTTCACAAAAGGCAGCAGCAGCTGTGCTGTCATGGGAGGGGTGGGAGTTGCTATGAAACCACTGGTGGGGCAACTGCTGCTCTAAGCTCAGATAAGGAAAAGTATCTTGGTAGCCCTTAAGTCAGCCAGAAAGTACATGTGCCTACAGTAAAGGAGCCAAGGCAGTTCATGGCCCTTTAGATTCCACCTTAGTGGTTCAAAAATCACATCAGACATCTCTTTTTCTATTAGTGATGAGCAGACATCCATGTGTCTGAACTTTGCATCCTATTTTAGTTAATTAAATGCCAGGATGTAAAAGATATCTCTGAACTGCTACTTGTTCAGAGTGACTTCTTCTTTTATTTCTCCTTATATTGTCACTTTTGTTGTATAAAATTATTTATTTGTTCTGTTCCCCAATTTACATCTCCTATCCTGTCACTTGCACATAACACCAGGCTTTTCAAGTCATATGTCAAGGACCACAGGCCTACATCAAAAGGAAATAATAGATAAGTACAGAGCTGGCCCAATCAAAAGAGCCAGATGTTCCCAGGATTTTTTTTTTTTTTTTTTTTTTTTTTTTTTTGCTATTCTAGGTCTCTTCTGGTTTCAAAAAAATTTTAGTAAAGTTTTCTTTCTCTAGTTCTGTGAGATATGTTAGTGGTATTTTGATTGGTGTTACATTAAATCTGTATAATAATTTTGAGAATATGGCCATTTTCACTATGTTGGTTCTTCCATCTCATGAGCAACAGATATCTTTCTATTTTCTGATATGCTAATCAATCTCCTGTTTCAGAATACTGTAATTTTCAGTGTACAGATCTTTTACTTCCTTTGTTAAATTGACTCTTAAGCATTACACTTTTTTGGATGCTACTATAAAAGGTGTGGTTTCCTTAATTTCTCTCTATATGAGTTTTTTGTTTGTTTATATGAATGCTGTTGATTTTTGAGTGTTGACTTTGTTTCTACCTACATTATTAAATTTGACTATTAAATCTATAAATCTTTTGGTGAGATTTTTGGGTCTTCTACGTAGAGTACCATGTCATCTGCAAATAATGTTAACTTAACTTCTACCTTTCCTATCCTTACCCTTTTTTCTTGCTCTTGACTAATTTCACTGGCTAATGTTTACAGAACTATATTGAACAGGAGTGCTGATAGTGGATATCCTTGTCTTGCCCCTGATTTTAGAGTGAAAGCTTTCCATTTTTGACCATTTATTACAATATTAACAGTTGGTTTGTCATAAATGGATTCCATCAAGACAATTTATTCCAATTTTCTATAGAGTTTTATAAAGTTCAATAATCCCTGACCTGAAATTATATTACAAAGCTACTGTGGGGCCAGGGAGATAGCTCAGTAGAATAAGTGCTTGCCTGGTCAGCACAAGGTCCTGAGTTCAATCCCAGTACCAAGGGAAAAAATAAAATAAAATAAAAAGCTACTGTGACCAAATCAGCACTGTACTAGAAAAAAAAAAAAAAAACAGACTTGAAGATCAGTGGAACAGAATAGAATATGCATACACAATTCCAAACATACTCAGTCACCTTATTGCTAACAAAGGAGCCAAACAATGGAAGAAAGATTTAGCCTCTTTAATAAACATGCTGGAAAAACTGGTTTTCCATATGTTGAAAACTAAAACTAGACCCACATTTATCACCATACACTAAAGTCAAAGTGCATCAGAGATCTAAATATAAAAATGGAAACAATAAATCTACTGGAAGAGAAAATAAGTAATAATCTTGAAGACATAAGTGCAGGCAGAGACTTTATGAGAAAAACCAAGACTGCATAGGAAATATCACAAAGAATCAACAAATGGGATCTCACTCAGTTAAAAAGTTTTTGCACAACTGTAAGAAGTCCTTCCTGGTACTCATCTCAGTCTAGAAGTTAACATTCACAATCCCATGGATAAATTGTTGGAATCCCATCGAGTTAATTCCAATCTACCACTTCTAGTGCAACCCATGGTGAGAATAAAGACATTGAGGCATATTTATAGTTATGGAGAACCAAGGGGTCCTAAGTCCAGCCATGGTGATGGCTATCTGGAACCAAGGCCTTGACACAAGGCCAAACCCAAGTTTTACATAGTCATGAAAGAGGAGTGGATTAAGCATGAATGACTAAGAATTACAGGAATTAGATTAGTACTGTGAGCTGGGCTAGGAAGGAGGCCTGAATTTACTTCTGCCATATACACAGAGAAGGATATGCAGAAAAAGTAATTTGTATTGAGATAACATCTAATGTTTGGCATCTGGTGCTTCAGCTCTGATGTGTAGTCTTTCAAGCCCAGGAAGTCATCACCTCTATCTCTCTCTATCCCAGCCAAAAGCATAGAGCACTGGCTCTTCATCCTGTCTTGTCTTGGCTCATATTAAAGAGCAGCAGGTTTGGGTTATCAGAGAAATACACATGCTGTCTTCAGAGACTACCACCAGCACCTCAGCTAGACCAATATGTGTTGCTTAAAGCCAACTGAAGGGATTAGAAAAAATTCTAACCAGGTCTGAACCTACCAATACATGGAAATAAGGTCAGGAACAGCCAAAATGGAGACAATTGCTCTTCTTTCAAGGACAGTCACTCAGGTGGTTCTCCACACACAACAAAAGAAATCATTACCAACAGAGTGAAAAGACAGCCCATAGGATGGGATAAAACTATAGCCAGTTATAAGTTATAGCTCTTCAGACAAAGGACTTATACCTAAAACATATAAACAATTGAAAAAAATGAGGCCTCCAAAATTCAGACTCAATCCAAAACTGGGAATCTGAGATGAATATACACTTCTCAGATGAATAAATATAAATAGCAAATAAACTATGGAAAATATCAATGGCCATTCGAGAGATGCAAACTAAACCAACACTGAGATTCCATCTCTCCCCAGAAAGGATGACTATCATTAAGAAGTCAGCCAAAGCCGGGCGTGGTGGCGCATGCCTATAATCCCAGCACTCGGGAGGCTGAGGCAGGAGGACTGTTGTGAGTTCGAGACCAGCCTGAGCTACAAAGTGAACTTAAGGCCAGCCTGAACTGCATAGTGAGACCCTGTCTCAAAAAAAAAAAAAAAAAAAAGAAGTCAGCCAATAACAAATGTTGGAGGGGCTGGGCTGTTGAGTATGAAGAATGCTTCCATGCTGTTGGTGGGAGCGTAGACTGGTGCAACCACTGTGGAAATTGGTGTGGAGATTTCTTAAAATACTTGGATTAGAATTCTCATTCAACCCAGCTATTCCCTGTCTGGGTATCTTCCCAGAAGAATTAAAACCATCATACCACAGCAATATATGAAGAACTATGTTTATATCAGCACAATTTTTAATAGCTAAATCTAGAAAATTATCCAATACCCATCTCCCAGGGACAGCCTAGACACCAGAAGATCTCTGCATTTAGCATATGCAACAGGGACCCTGGTAAGGAGATATTGATAGGTGGGACCACATTCCTGGCAACAGGGTGGAAGAACAGATTGGTGAATGAACAGCTAGCACTGGAGTGTTATATTTACAATTATCAATAATCAATTATCAAATATCAAATTATCAATTATCAAAAACATGAGGCATGGAGGTCTACTGACCTTAAAATATGTGTTAAAATGAACATAAAGAAATAGGTTTTAGAAAAGCCAAAAAGGAGACAGATTCAGTTAAAAATGAGACAGCTTGCCAAAAAAATAAAATAAAATAATAAATAAATAAAAATGAGACAGATGGAGTCTCAAGAACAATGGATATTTGTAGGTGTGTGTAGGAATATATAAAAATGTTGGCCATTTTCTTGATTCCTGTATTTATGTTACTTTGTAAGACCACCATAAAGGACTTAGCATGGAGTACTGTTTTTAAAATCAAGTCTCAAATGGGACAAAAGTAGAGCAAAGGTACAGCAGATAACAGTTTAAACTCTCTAGGTTTGCTCAATTACATTAAAAAGAAAAGATTATTTTAAATTGCAAGCAGCTGGGCCCAAGTGGGAAGGTGCTGCAGGAAGGAGGCACACAAACTAGGTTCAGGAAGGGCCTCGTTCTCCTGTCCTATACAGGCCCAGATGGGATTTCCCAGCCTGGGCCAACCACAGAGGCTGACACCAGCCACCCACTACAGGCCTGTGTGCCTGCTGCTAAGTAGGAGGGCCATGACTATGGCTTGCTATGGCCCTGGTGTTGACTATGCATATGCCTTGTATCAAAAATTTGTTAGGTTCAAGACAATGCTAGTCTCAGAAAAAAAAAAAAAAAAAAAAAAAAATCCAGCGGTCAGAGCAGAGGGCCACAGGCACACACACAGCAGTGCCTCAGCGCAGAGGCCATGGCTACAGAGCCATAGGGCCCTTGAAGCTTGGGGAGGGGATGTGGGCCTGAGAAAAGCCATTCCAGGCACTAAAACAATTAAGTGGCTACTGGCAGCCTTCTCAGACCCAAGTCCATAAAGTAAACGTGGCAGCCAGAGGCAGAGCTTCAATACAAAGACATCTCCAGGTTTTGCTTGGTGCCATCTAAGCTGATTATTAATTTTGAAGGAAAATCAAAGTTATAATTCTATCCACCTAAACCATCGTTTAAACCACACCAGACTCCTATATTGCTCAACTGGTCATTCTTTCTTTGATAAAAATGTTAAATTATTTAAAAATACATATTTGCTTAAAAAATAAAAATTAATTAATTAAATAAAAACATTGTAAAGGGTTTTTCAAATGCAAGTGTAGGGCCTCCAGGTAGGGCAGCTACAAAGATTCTGAAACACGTGTGGTATAGAGTGGACAAGGACTATTGGCCATAGAGGAGAAATCTCAGCTGATATAGATGTTCTACCATTAGCCCAGTAGTGGCACGGCCAGTTGGTGCTGAGGCTGTTGATTGAACTTGTTTCTGATACAGAGAGGGACAAGGCAAGGAGCTATGGATGTCATCATTATCATAATCATTCCAGTGGACATTCTGAAGGCTAGCTCTGTGAGCAACTCCAGCCTTGTCTTTAACATCAAAGGGTATAAACAAGGCACCTAAGTCTTACACCCTTGCCCACCCTAGGCAATCCCCCCTAAACACTCTAAAATGAAAAGAAATACCTGCTCAGTTTAAATTCTGAAATAAGGACTGAGGAGATACCTTGGTGGTTTAAGTATCTGCCTAGCAAGTGCAAGGACCTGGGTTCAATCCCCGGTGCACATGCTCCTGGCCCCAGAACCCCAGGCTCATCGTGCTGGCCACTGAAACTGAGTGTGGGGGTGTACATCTGTAATCCCAGCACTGGGGAGGCTGAGAGAGGAGGATCCCTATGAGCCTTAACTGTGTTGAGAGATTCTGTACCAAATACATAAATTGAAAGTAAAAGATGTTTTTAAATATATATTTTAAAATTCTGGAAACAATAACAGACAAAGGCAGCATATCCATAGCCAGGGACCTTCTGTTCTCCCCACCTCTCCCCCTCCTAAGAGCACCTCCTAGCCGCAACAACTCAGGCCCACTCTGCCCCTGCTTAAGCTAGCCTACCACAATAGGGAGCGTGCTCCAAACTCAGCTAAGGAACTGAAGGAAAGCTGCTCACCCTGGGTTAGAGCTTTGGAAGCCACTTTCTGGCCATTCATGGCATCCGTTGTGTCATGTCTGAGTATACTCCTGCCTTGTGCAGAAGTCAACTTTAAAAAAGACTGAAATTCATACTTTGACATTGAATAATTATGAGAGATAACATCTGCAGTTTTATCATTTAAGAACTATCTTCCCAAAGGTTATTGTAATTGATCCAAAAACATGGGTGGTTAATCAGGATTATTATTATTATAATCATTAATATTAATTATTGTTATAATTAACAAGTTGGCAAAGTTTATTAGTAAACCTAATTTTAAAACTGAAGCTCAAAAATGTTGTCTTTTCCAAGCTCAGTAGAGGATCGTGGTCAAGTATTGTAAATTCAGAATCTTTCTGTCACTTTTCTCCCACCCTGTCGCTTTTTCAGAGGACACGCTGCTCACTTAGTTTAGATCTAGTGCAAAAATATTGGGAATAAAAATAAATCTCATGAAAGAAATGCACTTGTCTATGAGCTGGCTGGTGATGAATTTGTGAGTACTGGAGAATCATTCCCATCTGGCCACAGGAAGATAAATGGGAACTTTTGGCAGGGAGGGAAAGGGTGACTACAGCAGATAAAGGCCACAGAGTCTCCAAAAGATTTTGTCATTGCCTTCTGTGACATGATATCTAAAGTGATTAATGGAAGCTTTTTGCTCAGTGGTGTTTAATCTCTGAGTTTGGAGAGTTTAGACATATAAGCAGCAGACAAAATATCAAAGATGAGATCTTGGGTCACAGGCTCAGTTTATAAAAGATGCATAAATGGGAGAAATTTGAGAGGCAAAGCAAGGTTACTGAAGGGTGTGGACAATCACCTCACCCCTCACTCTACACCAGGTGCAGGTTCCACTTGGACATTTAGATAGAGAGAGACTGGACTGTCCATTGCCCACACAGTATTCTTATCCCTAAAGTGACATGACCATGAACTGGATGGTCCAAACTGGGGTTTTCCATTTATGATGAGCAGGTGTTCAGAAAGGAGGACTTCCAGGCATCATCAGGAAGTTGCTGGATCACCTCTGAATAGAAGGAAAATATGATCACTTGAGAACTGTGCGTTTATGAGTGAGTCTAGAAGACAACCTTTGCTCAAATTAGCTGGACACAGATCACGCATGGGGGCTCAAAATCTCCCTTTCTCCTACTCAGCATGGAATGAAAAGGAAGTTGTGTCAGCAAATGCCCCTCTTTTTTTCCTCCCACTGCTCATTCTGTGGCTCTAGTTTTCAGTCTAGGCTTTTGCTTGCTTGCTTCTTGCTGTGCTTTGCTTCCATTTGTCTCATTTTATTTCCTTTTGTATCATTTCAGTTCCTTTGGTTTCATTTTGTGTTACTGAGGACTGAACTTTTCACATGAGCTACAATCTTCAGCCCATCTTTAGTTTTTTCATTTGGAGACAAAGTCTCACCAAGTTGCTAAATTGTTCAGGCTGGGCTCAAACTTGACATGCTCCTGCCTCAGCTTTCCAGAGTGCTGGGATTGCAGACATGGGCTACCATGCCCAGCTTCACCATAGGGCTTTCTGTTCAGTGGGGAGAGGACTTGTAGTGACAAGCACTGTATCACCTGCTGAGGTTTCCTCCTTTTAGGCTTGGTGCTGTGTCTTCCTGCACTTCCAACCTGAAGCATTTTCTAAAGCATATATGGCCACCTTGCTTCTCTAAGGTCCCTCAAAGGCTTGCTTTTACTTTTACAGTGACAAGAATCCTACAATGCCTCCTAAGCCCTTTGTACCCTGAGCCCAGTCTATGTGTCCAGTTGTGCCTGACATCTGCTCTCCTGCATCCTGTCCTTCATATACCCTGGGCCTGCAGTCCCTGAGTTCCATTCATCATTCCTATTGCTCTCATTCCTATCTCTCTGTCTGTCTGTCTCTCTGTCTCTGTCTGTCTCTGTGTCTCTGTGTCTCTGTCTCTCTCTCTCTCTCTCTCTCTCTCTCTCTATCTCTACCTCTATCTCTATCTTTCTCTCTGTCTCTCTCTCTCTTTCTCTCTCACTCTTCTGTGTTCCAAGACTTTATGCCTAGGCACAACCTTGTGACAATGTACTGCCTAGAATATAACTACAATTCATTTCCTAGCCTCCATAATGGGGAGGGAGGACACGTCCCTGTTCTGGCTTTAGCAATGTGAGCAAGTAGAATGTGTGGGATTTCCAGAACCTATCCAGAGTAACAGTCCATCAGTGATTCTCTGTGCTCACTCTCTAAGGCAGTGACTGTGAGAACCAAATGGTGATAAAACTAAGTGCATAAATGGAAGCTGCCACAACTTTTAAGCAATGTAATTAAGTTCCCTGCATTTGAAATATTCAAGTAAATTGCTTAGGCCATTCTGACTCCTGGACTGTGATTCTCTGCCTGCTGTAGCACTGAGATTGGGTGATAAAGCTAATTGCTTCAAAATGCTTATAGATAATCTGACAAATTTCCAGTGAAAAACTACTGTGCCTCAATTACTGAACATGTTCTTGGGAAAGTTGAGTGTAGCACTAACACTGTCATCGAGAGGTTCAAATACAAGTGGGAGGGACTAAGAAGTAGAGAACCAGGCAACAGAGTGGGAAGTGCAATTTCATAAAAGTAGGAGGCAGAAAGCAGAAAATCCAGCTCCTTCCAACCTGCAGCTCTGCCATTTTCACCAAAGTAGTAGGAAGGACAAGGAGGGAGCAGGTGCGTAGCAGCAGGTCTGGAGGGAATAATGCAAGACAGCAGAGGTAGGTAGGATGATACAGATGCCCTAGAGTGAGCCGTGGGGAAAGTATTGGCCTGAAAAAAAGAGGAGGGTGGAGAGAGTAGGAGAAAAGAACAGCATAGGACAATGTGAACCAAGGTATAGGCAGTGTGCTGCAGAATCTTAAAGTATAGCATGAGTCTGCTTAAAAACTAGCTGCTCTTCAGGTCCTTCAGTGAGTTCTTATTCTTGACTAAAAAAATATACTGGCTCATGGCCCTGCCACATGATGTTGCTACTCACTGGCATCAAAGACAGTCAAAGTTGATGCTAGTTAAAGTGGTAAGGACAGTGTTACAGTTTATGTCTAGTTGTCCCCCCAAAGCCTCATGCAGTCATAGAGTAGACCACTAGAGCCTGTGATTAACTCATGATCCACTGGGGTTATGGGTGTGAGGACTGCTGGGATTACAGGGGTGAGTGCTGCACCTGGTCTGGGGCAGGCAGCTTGAATGCAACATAAAGGAGACAGACTTGCCCTCTGCAGCCACCGTTGTTGCTCCTCCTCCCATTTTCTCTCTGCTCTTGGAGGCCGCCATGAAAGGGTGCTCTCTGGCATGTGCCACTCTGCTCTGGAGCCAGATGAGTATGGACTGACACCTCCAGTAACTGTAAGCTAAATAAGCATTTCCTTCCTGCATTTTTATTGTCAGGTATTTGTTCCAGCAATGAGAGAAGAGTAACTGAGACAAATAGGTTTTAATGAGTCATAATTATTGCAATAGGGACAAGAGTTCTGCTTGAACTGAATTGTGATTCGCACACCAAAGGAACTGAGTATTCTAAAGGAAAAACTGAAGGAATGGGGAAGGGGACAGTGAGGGCTCCATAGTACAAGGGGAGAGAAATTGCAAAGGATGTCAGTATATATGTGATACGGCCAGCTCTATCTGCTAGCTGGCAATTATTGAAATTAGAATTCTGACTCCTGAGGAAAGAGAGAGAAACACAGACAGAGTGATACAGAGACAGAGACAGAGAGGCAGGTAGGCAGGCAGCTAAGCAGGCTGACAGACAGACAGACAGACAGACAGATAGACAGACAGACAGACTCAGGGTCAGGCTGAGGCGGGAGGATCACCATAAGTTCAAGGCCTGGACTGCATATCAAAGGCTCTATCACACACTGACAAAAAAATAGAGGAGCCTGGCGAGAGTGTGGCCAAGGAGAGTTTGTCACTAGAGCGTCTACTCATATCCATCTTCCGAGAATAAGGTGCACCTAACTTGCATTCATGTATTCCACTTATACTTGGTATTAATTGATTTAACTGCAGCCTGGGCAAAATTATGAACTTCTGGTGTGATAAGAGAAGAGAATTGTCACTTCTGTAAAAACTAAGTTAAATACTTTGGAAAAACATGAAGTGTGAAACAACAGTAGAAATAGGGAAGAGACTGTAAAATCCAGAAGGGTGATAAAGCCAGCTGACTTGATTTGTATCATTAAAGTAAAAGAATCAGTACTAGAAAATATAGATAATGCTGACTAGGTGTGGCTTCTTCAAGAAAGCCCCAGTTTGGGACTCATGACTGGAGAAAGGAAGCCACCAGATTTCCATCTGGGACGAGAGACAGACAAAGAGAAGCCAGGACAGCTCACGACACTGCAGGGCCCCAGTGGTGCGGGCTGGCAGGCATTCGCTCTCGGGGGCGTGTGTGCCGGACCTTCTTCTGCTCGAGGGCCCTCTGGAGAGATGCCTCTCCTGTGTCCAGCTTCTTCTCTCTATGCAGAATGCGGCGTCAGCTCACGGCATCAGTCTTGGGTGTCGGGAGTCACAAAGTGGAATTTCACAGCATTCTTGCAAAGACTCACCATTCTGTCTGCAGATAAGAAATGAGTTCTGAACAGATGGTCTTGAGAAATATTTCTTTCACAGATTTACAGTTCAGCATGTTCCTTGAGGATAGCCAGTACGTCTTAAACACACAGCTTTATTATTTATTTATTTTTAATATTTAGTACAGGGTCTAGAGGATCTCACCACATGATCCTCCTGTTTTCAACCTCCTAAGCACTGGGGTTACAGGCTTATGCAACCACACCCAGTCTCAATTGCTGTCTCAGGGCTCCTCCTGGGCAGGGCAGGCACAGCACAGCAGGGATCGAACCTCAGTCCCTGCATTTGCTGAGCTATCTGGCCAGTCCTACATACTGCTTTATTATTTATTTGTTTGTTTGTTTGTATGTTTGTGTAGAACACTATCTCCACCTCTCCCGCCCTATGCCTGCCCTCCTATTGACAGTCCTGGGAAGAAGAGCACTGTGTTTTCTTTGCTTCAGGTCTCCCTCAACGGACCTTGCTGACTGCTGGAGCGTTTCTGCCAGCCACCTGTGGATATGCCTGTCAGCCCAGGGGACAGTGTGCTCTTTGCATCTTCAAGAATCCCAGACTCATCCTCACTAGGAGAATCTATTAAAACACTTGGTACAGAATATGCTTACTAAATAAAAATGATTATTATAAAATAGCCCTTCCTAAATGTTTTTGGGGTGCCAAAATGAGAAGAACCACTTGCATTATTCTATTTAACCTTCAAATAATCTTCGTGGAAGGTGTTATTGGTAAGTCCCATGTTATAGATCAGAAACCTGAGATTTAAGAAAAAACATGACCCAGAATTGGTCTGTCTCCAAATCCAACTGGCCAGCTGCAAATCTCCCTGTCCCCTCCTCCTCCCTGCAGTGGCTGCCTGTGGCAGCCTCTGGAGCCACAGTGTAACAAATCTCTGCTATTTCTTTCTTACATCTTTAAAACTCACTCCATTCAGGAATATCCTGGTGGCTTATAATTAGGCCCTTAAGCTGACAACTGGCCCGGAGTGGCTTGTCATCCTTTCCCCTCTGACCACAGCACTCAGGGTTTGACTGTCTGCCATTCAGAATCAGAGTCTGAAATCACTTTCTTGTTTGAGCAAACAAGCCTATAGCAGTCTTCCTTGAGCAAATATTGCTCAGAGGAGACTCAGGTAACACCATGGCCCCTGACAGCCCCAGGCCCCTCATATCTACCTACCAGCTTCTGGAACTTCATTTATCTTGAAGCAGGTAATGAAACTAGGTCTCCAAGACTCAAGACACCATTGAGGGTGAACCCTGGATTCCTTTTTTATTTTATTTATTTATTTACTTATTTGTATTCAGTGCAGGATCTCGCTATGTAGATTGGACTCATAGTGATCCACCTGTGTTCAGCCTCCCAAAAGCCAGGGTTGCAGGCATGCGCCACCACTCCCAGTCTCGGTCTCCCTCTCAGAGTGCCCCAGGGGCCGGGCCAGCACAGCATGCCAGGGCTTGAGCCCCAGCCATTGTTTGCCTAAGCAGGTGCTTTAATCCACAGAGCTATCTGGCTGGCCTGAACCCTGGATTCTTGAGGATACGAAGAGCAAACTGACCACCTGGGCTGACAGGCACATCCACAGGTGCCCGGCAAAGATGTTGCAGCAGCCAGCAAGGTCAATCTAAGGAGACTTAAAGCGGTGAAAACACAGCTCTTTTCTTCCCAGGGCTGTCACTAGCAGGACAGGTTGCGGGGTTGAAAAGGTAGAGATCACAAAACAAAGTGAGAGATGGTGAAAGCTGTAGGGATCATGAGCATTACCAAATCTCAGCTTCTCTTTTCCACTGGGGAGCCCTCTGACCCTCACTTTCTATTACTTGGTGAATCCATAGCTAACCCTTCGATCTCATTTTAGACATTGTCACTCACTTCAGAAAGTCTTCTTTATGCTGCTCCATTGGGATTAGGTCTCCAGATGTGTGTGCCGGTGGTCCTGGCGTTCTTCCTAGCATTGATCTACTTGTTTACCTGCACCATGACCTCTCTGTTGAGCATTAAGTCTCCTGTTAGCCCTACTCATGACTGTAGCTCCAGGGCCCAGTGCAGAAGCTGACACCTAAAAGCCACCCAGTGAACACTAGCTGAGCCCTGCTCATCTAGGGGCTAGCACCTAGGACTCGGAATGGACGTTGGTCACAGCCTTTTCCTATTCAGTTCAAGGGCCCTTGAGACCCTCTGCCACACAGCAAATCAGTGTAGGCCCCTCTGTCTGGTAGAGACCCCCACAGTGCCCCACATAGATTGTCCTTGGGTGACAGTCCCTTCCTCAGGACTCATTCCATCCTCCCTGTCCTCTGCAGAGCATGCAGACACACCTTGCAGTCTAACAAAAAATAACCTAAGAAATGAATGCTCAGAGGGCTCCAGTGTCTCATAAAACAGAAATACTGTCCTCTGGGAATATTTTCATAAAAGAGAAGTTATGGATATAGGACACGATGCTACATCCATTTCTGACTGTGCTCAGTACGTCATTCTTTACTGTCCTTTGTGACTTTGATAATTTGGAAGTCCCTTGGTAAAATGGCTCTCAGTTTATGTTTGCTAAAAGTTTCTTCATACAAATTCACTTGTATCTTGGAAACACTACAGAAATGACCTTTGCCCACCTGGGCATGGTGGAGCATGTCTGTAATCCCAGCACTCAAGAGGCTGAGACAGGGGGATCCTCCCTGAATGTTCAAGACCAGTGAGGGCTACACAGTGAGTTGAAGACTAACCTGAGTGACAGAGCAAGACTCTGACTCAGAAAACAAAATAAGCTTTGCCTTTCTTGCGATTCATTTTAGAAATTATATAATAGTGCCAATCGTAAAACATTTTGTATTTCACCTCTCTTCCTCCAACGCAGGCAGTTTTCACATCAGCAAGCAGCTCCAGCATGAACAGGGTAGTAAACCCTGAGAGCAACAGGGTAGTAAACCGCATCATAGAAACTCCCCTCCCCATACTGGTGGGCAGCAGGCCAGTGCTGCTGGCTTAGAGTGCAGATCACCACAATACATAAATAAGAAAACAGTGCCAGCATAACAAATGTGCTGTCCCTGTCACAGTACATTCATCCAGTCTCGATGCAACCCTGGGATGTAGATATGTCAGTAACCCAAAGACGTCCCCCACACACTGACCAAGACAGGCCGGGCAGAGCCCACACTGGCTCCACTGAAGGTGGGAGAAAGCATGTTGGATTATGCCCATAGCCAAGAGTGTCCTTGTGAGTGGAGAGGCCCTAAGTTCTCTTCATAGTTACCAAAGCCTTTTTACAGGGGTGAATTTTATCAACAAAGATAAATGACCTTTCATATCCTTTCTATAAATAGGCTCTTTAGGAAATGCATGACTGCAATTAAGATGAAGAAAATTTGAGTAAGTTGCTAAGAAACAAGAACCTATCTGTGCCTATAGGAGCTCAAGCCAACAACATTTGTTTATAGAAAGGTTTCCATGGAAACATTTCCAGGCATTCTTAAGTACTAATGCTGAGCAAGAGTAAGGTCTTCTTAATAAATGGAGAGGTGAACAGTAAAAGAATCACTAATTGAGCAAACAAACCAACTGGAAAGGTAAAATATGCCAGTAAAAAGTGACAAATACAATAACCTCTTTTCAATCCCTTTTCTGCTGTTTTGTTCTACTTTCTTAGATAAAAGCAGTCAGTGTACATGAGGAACAACTTTAGTGAGAAAGAAAATGAAGTTAAAAGCAAGACTATCCTTTCTCACTGCCACTCCTCGATCTATCCTGAGCTAGCCACCCTTACCTATTTCTTAAGGGTCTTCAAGGTACTTTGCATAGTGACACCAGCATAGCTACAATATAATTATTTTATGTAAGTGAAAATTGTGGCTCACCTGCTCCCCAGATCCCTTTCTAGCCAGAGCCCAGGCCCCACGTGTGTGTTGGGGGGGCTTCTTACCCACTCTGGAGATCCCTTTCCAGGAAGCACCCAGGCCCCACATGTATATGAGAACATCCCTGAACTCACAGAAACCTCCTCCAGCAGACAGACCTTGTGTGAAATGCTGCGACAGAACTCCATCCAGAGAGGCTAGGGGCCAGAGCCACCCAGCTAATCAAGCAGCTAAACATCTTTCGAGAGGGGCACAGCGGGTTCACTTCCATGGACTGCAGCAGGAAGAAGCTAAGCACAGCAGCCAGGCACCTCTGGATGAATTCAAACTTGATAGATCTGGACCCTGTAAGCTGAGACACTTTGCTAGACCCATATCTATGAAAGCATCCTCTCTCTTTCTCTCTTGATAGAGACGAGGGAAACAGGTAACTGAGGTGAACTAGTCTGCCTGGAAGACCCCATGTACATCAGGGGAAGGTGATCAGACAGAACTTAGGGGAACTAACTTAAACACAAATTCCCAATTTAATATCTGCTCAACTACACAGACATGTTTGCTATGGTGCTCTAAAATACAAACCCATTAATTTCAAAAGTGTGTCAACTGTTAAGTATCACTGCCCATTATTAGTGTTCCTAAATGTGGTTCTGTAAATATAAAATGGTAACTGCCTTAACCACATAAGCTCTCGGGTAAAAATATCAGTAGGCACCAAGGAAATAACTGCATCAGGCTCTGCACCAAAGGTCAGAGGACAGTGCTATACAAAATGACAAAGAGAAGGAGCAAAATGCATTCTCAGGCCCTGAGCCCACCCAGTACAAATGCAGATAACACTAGTATAGAGGAAATTAGAAATCACACACCTGAAATCTCTGAAATAATAGCATTGGAAATAAAGAAACAACTGCAGAAATGTACAGAGAAAATCAGATCAGAAATAATTTCTGAAGTAAAACAAGAAATACTAATTCATGAAAAAATTACTAAGCGCTTCTAAGGAAGACAGTGATTAAAAAATAGAGGAAAGGCCGGGGAAATGGCTCAGTAGAATAAGTGCTTCCCTGGCAAGCACAAGGGCCTGAGTTCAATCCCTGGTTCCACCAAAAAAAAAAAATAGAGGAGATAAGAAAAATGATAGAATCCTTGAACGAGCAATATTGGAAAGAAATAGAATGCTTGAAGCAGATTCAAAGAAATATACAGGAAATTAAAATCTCAATCACCAGCTGACAAAACTGTTTGAATGAAAGTGAAGATAAAGTTTCAGACTTTGAAGACACCATTGCAGCTAGTGAAAAGGTAGGAAAAGATCTATTAAAAACAACTAGGATGCAGGAAAAAATAATTCAACATCTGCAAGATGATGCAAAGATGAACAACATAAGACTAATAGGCATCAATGAGAAATAAGGAGTTAATGCAAGTGATATAAACAGAATATGGGTAGAAGTAGTAGCACAAAACTTCCCAAATATGGGGAACAATCTGACAGTCAGGCAACCAAAGCATATAGAACTCCAAATAACATCAACCCAATTAAAACCACACCCAGACATATAATAATCAAGCTCCCAGAAATTCAGCACAAAAACAATATACTAAAAGCCACTAGAGAAAAGAAACAGATTACATTTAAAGGAAAACCCACCAGAATAATGGCAGATTGCTCTTTACAAACCATCAAGTCAAGAACAGCACGGAACAAAGTACTATAAGTCTTACAAGAAAAGATTCCAACCCAGACTGCTACACCCTGCAAAACTTTATTTCAAGTTCAATAGAGAAGTGAAATGCTTCCATGACAAAGAACAGCTAAAGAATTTCATGATGATAAAGCCAACCCTACACAGTCAACTAAAAGATATTCGAGAGACAAAAATGACTACAACTCCACAAATGGGAATGGAAGGAACCCACCAAATAGGGAAAACAATTAAACACAGGAAAAAGGTATACAACAGCAGGTAAATAACATGGCAATTATAAGTCAATACATTAGGGCCAAGGAGATGGCTCAGTGAAATAAGCACTTCCCTGGCAAGCGCAAGGGCCTGAGTTCAATACTCGGTTCCAAAACATAAACAAAAATAATAATAATATTGACAAGTCAATACATCTCAATTATATCCATCAATGTAAATGGACTCAATTCACCAGTTAAAAGAAATAGACTGGCAGAGTGGATTAGGAAGCAAAATTCAACAATATGATATGTACGAGAAACACACTTAACTCATAAAGAAATTCATAGGCTGAAAGTCAAAGGACTGAAAAAAATACTACACGCAGTTAATGGGTAGAACTGTCACCCTGACAGTATATGTTTGTGCCTCAGTGGAATCGGAAATGGCTGGCGGGAAGGCCGGAAAGGCCGAGATGAAGGCGGTCTCCCGCTCACACAGAGCCGGCCTGCAGGTCCCTGAGGGCCGCATCCATCCACACCTGAAGTTGAGGAGGACCAGCCATGGGCGCGCAGGTGCCACGGCCGCTGTGCACAGCGCGGCCATCCTGGAGCACCTCACGGCAGAGCTGCCGGAGCTGCAGGAAATACAGCCAGAGACCTGAGTGAAGCGCATCACCCCTCGGCACTTGCAGCTTGCCTTTCGTGCGGATGAAGAATTGGACTCGCTCCTCAGAGCTACAACTGCTGGAGGTGGTGTCATCCCACGTATCCTCAAGTCTCTGGGAAGAAAGGACTACAGAAGACTGCGTAAAGGATGCCAGGGTTCCTTATTATCTGAGGACTCTAACACTCTTTAACAGCTGTCCAGTGTTGGCGATTCCAGTGGACTGTACCTTTGTGAAAAACACAGTTTTGCCTTTTTGTAATTCTATTTGAGCAAGGTGGAAGTTTAGTTATCTTTACAACCAACCAAATTTCTGCATTGGAGTCTTAACCATACTTAAGGGTTACTGTGGCTTCAAAGAAGCTGTTGATTCTGGAGTAGTGGTTTTTTATTTAGTTGACTGTTTTTACTTTATTTTTTGAGTTGACTGTTTTTAGAACTGTTTGAACTTTAATTATGATGCAGAAGTTATAGTAGCAAACATTTGGTTTTGTACAGATATTATTTCCACTCTGGTGGATAAGTTCAATAAAGGTCATATACCCCCCAAAAAATAAATAAAATAAAATGAATTTTTAAAAAAAGAAAATTGTATGTCACATTGACAGACTTGTTTTTTCTCATTTCTCAATATCCTAGACCTCATCCCATGTCCAGAGAAAGAGGTCCACTTCAGTCTCCTTCACTCCTGTGTACCAGGCTAGACAAAGTTGAAAAAAAATTTATAACCCTTTTCCTAATATTATCTTAGAATATTTTCATTGTTCAGCCATTATGAACATGTTACCATGAATACCCCTATATGTCTATTTGCAAATGTAGGCTTATCTATCTATCTTTAGGGTATGTTCCTAAAAAAAAAATCACTAAGTCAAATTTCTTATGTGTATTTTTATCATTGCTGCCAAAATTACTCTCCAGATGCATCTCGCTTCTTTCTCTGCCTCCCAGGGGCACAAAGGGCTTCTTCCTACGGCTCCACCTCCTCACCTTCCTAAGCAGCTCTGGTTACTAGCACCTGACTTTTCTCATCATTCTTCACAGCTGCATTTCTTTCCCTTGGAAATTGTTTCCCATCTTTTTTTGTTCACATGCACTTTTCTCTCAATCAATTACCTGCTAATGGCTTCAGACCTGCTCCACTTCTGCTGGGGCTGAATCATCTTTCTCCTTTTGATGCCTAAACACTTTTGGCTTACCAAGAAAATTACCCCCTTTATGTTTTTTAATATTTCTTTACCTTTCATTCTTTGAACAAGAATCTTAGATCTGCCATCATTACAGGTTCTTTCAAGCCTTGATGAAGATAGTGTTTTTATTTATCTTGTTCTTATTACCAAAACAAGAAAATCTGATAGAAAACAAAAACCACACACTTTGAAATCTGAAAACTTGAGCTCAAATCCCTGCTCTGTCACTACCAGCTCAGGAGTGTGACTCCCTGGCTGTAACTAGAAGCCTCCCTTTATCTGTGAGGTCAGCCTTACGGAGGGAAAGTTATCCACTTCCCCTCTCACTCTGACCTCTGCAATGCTGCTTTTGCCCATGAAGCAGTAAAACAAAATACAGAAACTTGGGAATGCACTCACGTTTTTTTGCTTCCTCCAGTGTTTCTCTGCTATTACTATGAGAATATGTTCAAGTGAGACCTGCCTACTCCCACACCCAGATCCCCCTCCCAACTGCAGCCTTCAACCTTCTTTAGAATGATATTTCTAAAATGCAAATTTGCTTTTCTAATTAACCACTGAACTTCAGGGTTTTCCTTGGCCTTGAATTCCAAATCTACTTTTCAATGCAAAAAAAAAAAAACTCCACATCTGAATAAACCTGTCCTGCGGCCACCGCCTGTGCCAGCTGCACACAAAGGTCTCCAGATGTGCCAGCCCCTGGGCCTCTGGGCCTTCAGAAGTGCTGTTTGCTCTATCATGGAGTAATTTTCCCATCAACAGCTCCCCTCTGTATACCTGGTTGGTTGGTTGGTTGGTTTGCTTGCTTGCTTGTTTTGCAGTGCCAAGGATGAAACTCAGGACTGTGCACTTTCTAGCAGGTTCTTAAGCCCCTGATCTATCTCCCTGCACTCAAGAAGTAGAGCCAGGAGGATTTCTGAGAGTTCAAGACCAGCCTGGAGGCCACAAAAGTGAGCTCAAGGCTAGCCTGAACTGCATAGTAAGACCCTGTCTCAAAAAGAAAAAAAACTATAAGGAAGAAAGGTAATGTAGTCCTCCAGAGAAAGCCTCTGCCCCAAATCCTTCTGCCTCCAACTGATTATTTCCTAAGGTGACAGAGGAAGTCCCAGGAATCCTTCAGTAAAGTCTCAAGGGCCTTTACCTGTAATCAAAGGGACCCCCACTGAAGAGGCATCCAGCATTCATGAAAACTTCTTAGTGGTGTTGAGCAGCTGAATCAGTTTTGGCTTCTTTCTTTTTCTTTCTTTCATGTATTTAGTACAAAATCTTACTATGAAGCTTGAATTTTTAGTGATCCTCCTGTCTCAGCCTCCCCAATGGCTGGGATTGCAGGTATGTGCCACCATACCCACTCTTGGTGGCTGGCTCTGCCCACCTAGGGCCAGGCTGGTGCAGCATGTGGTGCTGGGGATTAAACCCCAGCCCTTGAGATTGCCAGGTAGGCGCATAGTGCCTACCTATGTCACTGGGCCTTTAGCTTTGGTTTTCTGTTCCCATGGCCTCTCATGGCCAGCAGAACTGTCTCTCTACAGAGCATACATGGGTACCTCCTTGAAAGGCCTGCTCATTCTCATAAGTTTCTCTTTCAGCAGAACTCAGGATCTAGGGCTGGGGAGATGGTTCAGTGGAATAAGTACTTCCCTGGCAAGTACAAAGGCCTGAGTCACAAAAAAAAAAAAAAAAAAAAAAAAAAAAAAAAAAAAAAAAAAAAAAAAAAAAAAAAAAAAAAAAAAAAAAAAAAAAAAAAAAAAAA
>PVKA01012052.1:0-21917 GCA_004027165.1 Ctenomys sociabilis | reverse complement strand
ATCCTAGTAATAATGTTGCAGGCAGCCAAGTTAGATAGAAATATTCTAGGCAGTCAGACAGGGGCAGGCCCTCAAGGAGACAAGATGGAAGGCAAGGTGACTTTGCAACTTGGAAGAGACAGACACTCCCGTATGGACCACACCTCAAAACCAAGACAAAAGAGGAAACAAACAAAGCTACATACTTCCCTAGGGATGGGCATCAGGGATTGATATTCTAAATAGATATCAATCACCCTGAAAGAACCCAAGTGTGTCACTAGCCGACCCCCAACAGGAAGAGACCCTGTCCTGTATTCATAACCACTGACTACGGGACTCACTTCCCCATTTGGTACTGGATATAATCTATTTTACCTAAGCCGTGGTGCTTGTAATCCCATTGTTTGATCACAGTTTTGTCCTATCCCACATCCACCTAAGTGAGTTCCCATTCTCTCCACCTTAGCCCGGCATGGTTTTACACTATAAAAGTCCCTGGAAGAGACAGCTTCCCAGGCACCACACACTTGGGACCCCCATCCTGTCCTTCTGTCAGAGAGGAGCTTTTCTTTCTCTCAATAAATACATTCTGCTCATAACCTCTGTTTGTCCCTAAAAATCATTCTTTGGTTTTAGAGAGCATGAACTCATCCAGGTCAGGTCAGGAGATCATTTTTCCCTATGTCATTTGGAGGTTCCCTATATCATTTGGAGGTCATCCACACGAGATGAATTTTTCTCCCTGTATCAACAAGGCCATGAAAAATAGATCCAAAAGGATGACTTGTGGCCAGAAATTCATCTGGAGGCAGAGACCAGATTTGGAATTTGACAAGCTTGTGGACATCCTCCCTCCTTCTGCCCTAACAGACTGGTAAGAAATGTTCCTGGTGAATCAGCAGCCTGGGCAGGAGGAAATCTCCTCCCACCATGGGGAGTGGCTGTCTCTGGAATCCTCACTAATGTCACACTCCATGGATCCATCAGCCCAGGATGTCTTTATGAGTTTGCTACAGATCACATAACAGTACCATAGAAAGGGTGGCTTGAATGACAGAGGTTTAGCCTCACCGTTCTAGAAGCTGGAAGTCCAGAAGAGTTGTCTCTTTCTGAAGCTCATGTGGGAAAGATCTGTCCTAAGGCCTTCTCAGATATCTCTGTGTTATAACAACAAATATTTTTAAATAAAGGTAGTTTTGTTACTTGCCAACATTAACTATGTTATACGTTTCTATGTGGCCCAAGACCATTTCTCCTCACTCAGCATAGCACAGGCAACCCATAGGCCACAGATTGGGTCTCATCATGGTCACCCACATGCTTACCTGATATCATCTCTCTTCCCCCCATTATAGATATCAGTCATGCTGGATTAAGGGGTCATGTAAATAATTTCAGTTTAATCTGATTAGCTCTGAAAAGACCCAAATTCAAGGGGGTCCCATTTTGAGATATCAAAGGTTAGGACTTCCACATAGAATCAGAGTGGGGACACACTTCAACACATGACAGTGTCTGATTACTATGTCTCACGATGCCAGCCCAGCCTCATTTCCCTACCTCCTGAGTATGCCCAATGTGCTTCTCTACCCTCACGCTTCAGCCCCTTCAGCTCTGTGGAGAGAAGTTGCTTTGTCCCTTGCAACACTGGGAACCAGCTTCACCCTGCTAGAATGACTGTGAGCCTTTGGACAACACAGACCTGGGTGTGACTTACCTGTTTCTAAGAGGTATAAACTGTGTGCTAGAAAAGATTACTTAGGCTTTCTAAACCAAGGTTTCCTAACTTATGGCAAAAACCTGCCTGGTGAGCTATCTACATAAAACGCTACCAGTTATTTCTGTTTCTAAATACAAAATGATTCCACACCTAATGTCCTAGGGAGAGTGTACAAGCCTGCCCATGGGCTACCTGTGTCAGGTCCTTCACTATACAGCATGATGTGGTCCCTGAGGAGATGAACACACTTTTACAGTGCTAGGAAGGATCTCTGTCCTAGAAGGGTAGAAATCATCCACTCCCTCTTTTTCAAATATAAAGCAGGACTTTTCCCACAACCTGGAGAGTGACTCTGTTTCCAATCTGCCAGACTCATATTGTGGAAAATGCAATTAAAATACAGTGTAGCCAGGTGTGGTGGTGCATGTCCTTAATCCCAGTTACTCCAAAGGTTGAAACAGGAGGACTACAAGTTGAGGCCATGGTGGGCAACACAGTGAGACCACGTCACAAATGAAAATAACACAAAGAGGTGGGGATATAGCTCAGCACCCTTTGGGTTTAGTCCCCAGTATCTCCCCCTGCCACACATACATATTTTAAAAAATTTAAAGGGCAAACAAAATGCTAGCTGTTATTTTCTATTTTTAGATTTGACAGACATAAAAATTACCACAAATAGCTATCTGACATTTCTAGATGCTTACTGTCAGCTTCTCAATTTATCTTTTACAGACAGCTAACTCCAATTTTGTGAGAGGCCACTGTCCAAGCACTACATTTTGTTTCTTTTTTCGTTTTGTTTTGTTTTTTGTTTTTGTTGTTGTTGTTGTTGTTGTTGTTGTTTTTGGTGCAACCAGGGATTGAACTCAGGCCCTTGCAGTTGCCAGGGAAGAATGTTGCCACTGAGCCATCTCCCCAGCCCCCCCCCCCAAGCACTACATTTTGAATAGAACCAGCTTAATGTGCTCTGGAGAAGCCTTCAACCCAATATGGACTATGGGTCACTTGAGCTATAATGTTAAAACTGGAAGATTCAGCTTCTAACATTCAAAATCAGTTTATCTCATCCATAGCAAGAAAACAAACATTTTTTTTTTTTTTTTGAATTTTAGGGAAGGATCTATAGGGTGTTCAGGATCTCACTACTAGATTAGATTCATAGTGATCCACCTGTTTACAGCCACCCAAGACTAGGCCCACATCACTGCGCCCAGTCTCAATTGCCTTCTCAGCAAGTCTCAGGGATGGGAACAGCACAGCAGGACCAGGGATTGCCTGGCCCCTGTGCTTGCTTGCAGGTGCTTTAATCTGCTGAGCTATTTGGCTGGCCCAAGAGAATAAGACTTGAAAGTCAAGCTTTATCAAGGACAGAAAAAATTCACTTATTCCTTCCCACCTTTAAAATACCAAGATGCTATTTTGTAGGACATACTGTTTCTCTAATTTCAATTTCAGTGCATTTGTTATCTGTGTAGAGGAATATTATTGACTTTACAGTGTTGACTTTATATCCTGCTATGCTACTGAATTTGTGTATCAATTCTAGTAGCTTCTTCGTGGAATTTTTTGGGTCTTCCAAGTATCATATGACCTGCAAAGAAAGATAATTTAACTTTAAATATTCTTATTCCTTTTATTCCTCTTTCTTGCCTAATGACTCTAGCTAATGATTCCAGAACTCTATTGAATAGGAGTGGTGATAGAGGACATCCTTGTCTTGTACCAGATCTAAGAGTAAAAGATTTCAGGTTTTCCCAATTTAGAATTGTGTTAGTCATTGGGTTTTCATAAATGGCTTTTATCAGGTTGAAGTAGAGGCCTTCTATTCCAATTTTCTGTAGGGTTTTGAACATGAACTAGTGTTGGACTTTGTCAAACGCTTTTTCTGCATCAATTGAGATGATCATGTGGTTTTCGATTTGGCTATATTTATATAGTATATTGCACTTATAGATTTGCATATATTGAACCATCCTTGCATCCCTGGGCTAAATCCTACCTGGTCATGGGGTATAATCTTCTTAATAATATGCTGTATTCTATTTCCTAGGATTCTGACAAAACTAAACAAAACAAAGGCATATAAATGAAGGACCATTTTGTATCTGTGTGTACAAAATAGTTAGGACAGATACACAGCTACTTTCTCTTAATTCAATGAGAAGAAAGATTTGTACTAATAGTGTTTGGACAGAATATCATGTCTGCATTTTGTACTGTGAATAACCACTACGAAGACAACAATAATCAATGTCTTAATTATTGCAACTGTCCAACGAACCTATTTTGAAACTGTCTCATTGCTATTTGTTTCTCAATAAAATTAATTTTAAAAAATACCAAGGTGTGGGCCAGTGAGATAGCTCAGAGTACTAAAGTGCCTGTCTAGACAAACTTAGACAAATGCAGAGACAGTAGCTAGAATTCTAGCACCACATGCAGTGCCAGCTCTGCCCCTAGGGCAGGCTCAGCCAGCCACAAAAAAATAATAATAAAATAAAACACCAAGATGCAAGCGCAGGAGATGAGAATATAATTTTCCTTTATGCTCAAAGTATGTGAATACTATTGGTAACAAGCCATATCAGAATATTGATGGAACCTGGCCCACCCTGCAACTCCCAGGAGCCCCTGCCCCCAAGCCTGCCAAGCAAGTGAGAACTTTCGTGACTCTTTTGGCCCCTGATCCACCTGAGCCCAACCCGATGAGTGTGTGGGAGAACTTTCAGGTTCCCCACGCACCTCCGGTGGGGAGTGCCATCCAGAGCTTCCGCCCCCAAGACCTCTGAGCGAACAAGAATTTCTGACACTCTCTAGGCCCTATCCACCCCAGCCCTGTGGGCCCTGCAACTCCCCAGAACCCCTGCCCACAAGCCCACCCAGCGAGTGAGAATTTTTGTGACTCTCTGGGCCCCTGATCCAGCCCAGCATGGCCCAGTGAGTGTGTGGGAGAGCTTTGGCTCTCCCCACTACTCCCTGGCACACAGGCACAACAGAGGAGAACCACAGGCTCACAGTTGTGCCATAAGTGCTGCAGCAAAATGGAGCCAAACAAACAGCTAGATCCAGGCCAGGCATAACTGGATAATCTCAAATTTAATAGATCAGCACCCGAATCTCATTACATACTAAGGTAACTGCACCAAAGCTCTACACCAAAAGTCAGAGGTCAGTGCTATATAAAATGACAAAGACAAGGAGCAAAATGCAATCTCAGGCCTCGAGCCCACCACTAATATGTGCAGAGCACACTAGCTCAGCTGAAATGAATGAATTAACAGAGACAGAAGCAAAGAAATTCTGGTCCGAGAAACTTGGACCAGAATTCACACCTCGAGCCCACCACTAATATGTGCAGAGCACACTAGCTCAGCTGAAATGAATGAATTAACAGAGACAGAAGCAAAGAAATTCTGGTCCGAGTTCCTCGGACCAGAATTCACACCAGAAACAAAAAAAGAAAAGTTTTAATGCATAGCATCTGAAGTAATTAATAAAATCTAGAAACATGTGAGGAAACTCCAATGCCCACCCAGAACAAGTGCAGAGAATACTATTTTAGCAGAAATATATGAATTGACAGCATTGCAAGCAAAGAAACAACGGCAGAAAGGTAAAGAGGAACTCAAAGCAGAAATAATTTCTAAAATAAAAAAAGAAATCTTTCAAACCATGGCATCCGAAATAGAAAATCAATTATGGAGGAAACCCAATTTGGAATAAAAAAAAAACCTCTGAAATAAAAGAATTAATAGCTAAATCTAAAGAAGATATTGATGAAAAAATAGAGGAGATTAGAAATATGTCAGATTCCTTGAATGAGCAATATAGGAAATAAATAGATTGCATGAAGCAGCGTCAGAGATATAGCAGAACTGAAAATCTCAAACAACGAGTCTACAAAATCGTGTGAGTGAAAGCAAAGACAGAGTTTCAGATCTTGAAGACACTGGTGTAGCTAATGAAAAGGTGAGAAAGGATCTCTTAAAAACAAGGATGCAGGAAAAAATAATCTACCATCTGCAAGATGATTCCAAGATGAACAATGTGAGATTAATTGGCATTAATGAGAATGCAGGAATCAGTACAAATGATATAAGAAGAATATGGGAAGAAGTAGTAGAAGAAAACTTCCCAAATATGAGGAAACAATCTAACATTCAGATAACCGAAGGATACAGAATGCCAAATAACTTCAACCCAATGAAAAACGCAGTGAGACATACGATGGTCAAGATCCCAGAAAGCCAACACAAAAATAATATACTGAAAGCTGCTAGAGAAAAGAAGCAGATCACATTCAAAAGAAAACCTATCATAATTACAGCTGACTTCTCTTCACAAACCACGAAGGCAACGAGAGCATGGAACAGAGTACTTCAACTCCTCTATGAAAGACTACTATAACCTGAAAAACTCTCTTTCAAGTTTTATGGAGAAGTGAAATACTTCTACTGAAAATAACAACTAAAGAATTTCATGATGACAAAGCCATCCCTACACAGGCTACTGAAAGATGTTCTAGAGAGGGACCACAATGACCAGCATTCCTCAAATAAGAACAGAAGGAACCCACTAAATAGGGAAAACAATTAAACACAGGATAAAAAGGAGTAAACAACAGTAGGTAAATATCATGATAATCATAAGCCAACATATTTCAATTATAACCATCATAACAATTAGGAAAAAAAAAGACCAACAATATGCTATATACGAAACATACATAAAAAAAGACATTCATAGGCTTAAAGTCAAAGGATGGAAAATAATACTACATGCCCCAGCACCTCATAAAAAAACAGGAGTAGCAATTCTGTTCTTAGACAGTATCAACTTCAAAACAAGAATGATCAAACAAAACAAACAAGGGCAGTGTATATTGTTAGGGGAAAAATTCAAGAGCAAGAGGTAACACTCATAAATATCTATGCACCAAACACAGGACCACCCAACTATATAAGCCAAATCTTAATGGACATGAAAAATCTAATATCCAAGACCACAATCTGAACAGGAGACTATAACACACCCTTATTTCCAAAAGATAGGTCAACCAGACAAAAAATTAGCGAAGTAGCAGACCTGAACTAGAGCTTGAAACAAAAGGACCTGGTGAACATATACAGAATCTTCCACCCAAACTCAACTGAATGCATTTTTTTCAGCTGCACACAGGTCATTTTCTAAAATAGACCACATACTAGTCCACAGGTCAAGCTTAAGAATGTGCAAGGAAACAGAAATTATCCTATGCATATTATCCAACAACAGTGCAATGACAGTGGATATAAATGACAAAAGAAACCAGGAAAAACCACCTAAATACATGGAAATTAAATAACACCCTATTCAGCAATTAATGGGTCACAGATAAAATTAAAGAAGAAATTCAACAATATCTACCATTCAGTGAAAATTCAACCACAACTTATTGGAATTTATGGGATGAGATGAAAGTAGTTCTCAGAGGGAAAATCATAGCTATGAACTCACACATTAGGAAAACAGAATGGGAACAAATAAACACCGTAATGTTACACCTCTGACATCTAGAAAAGGAGGAGCAAGTCAAACCCAGAACCAAAAGACGGGAAGAAATCACAAAGATTAGAGCAAATATTAATTCAATTGAGATGAAGAAAATAGTTCAAGAAATCCACAAATCAAAAAGCTGGTTCTTTGAAAGACTAAATAAAATCGATAAGTCCCTAGCTGACATCATCAAAAAGAGGAAACAAAAAATTCAAATACAAGCAATAAGAACTGAAAAGGGTGAAATCACCACAGACCCAGGGAAATTCAGAAGATTATCAAAAGCTACTTCAAGAATCTTTATGCTCACAGAACAGAAGACACAAAAGAAATGGACAGATTCCTAGAAAGATACAAATTACCAAAACTGAATCAAGAAGATAGAACAACTCTCAATAAGTCAATAACAGCCAAAGAAATACAAAACATAATAAAAAGCCTTCCAACAAAGAAAAGTCCAGGTTCTAATGGATTCACAGCTGAATTCTACAAAAAATTTATAGAAGATATAATCTCTACACTCCACAAACTTTTCAGTGAAGTTGAAAAGGAAGCAGTCCTCCCAAAATCATTTCTGTAGGCAAGTGATTATACTGATTCCAAAACCAGGGAAAGACACAACTAAAAAGAAGGACTACAGACCAATCTCCCTCATGAACATAGATAGATGCCAAGATCCTTATAAATCCTAGCAAATAGAATACAGCAGATCATCAAGATCATACAACATGACCAGGTAGGATTCATCCCAGGCATGCAAGGATGGTTCAATATTCGAAAATCCATAAATGGAATACACTATATTAATAGACTGGAATCTAAAAATCATATGATCATCTCAACTGATGCAGAAAAAGCTTTTGACAAATTCAATACTCATTCATGTTCAAAACCCTCAGAAAATTAGAATAGATGACCTCTACCTCGACTTGCTAAAAGCTATCTATGACAACCCAATGGCTAATGCAATTCTAAATGGGAAAAACTGAAATCTTTTACTCTTAGTTCAGGTATAAGACAAGGATGTTCTCTATCACAACTCCTATTCAATACAGTTTTGGAATCATTAACTACAGCCATTAGACAACAGGGAGAAATAAAAGGAATAAGAATATGTAAAGAAGTTAAATTATCACTATTTGCAGATGACATGATACTTTACTTGGAAGACCCAAAAAACACCACTAAGAAGTTACAAGAATTGATACACAAATTCAGTAGCATAACAGGATACAAAGTCAATATTCAAAAGTCAATAGCATTCCTCTACACAGATAACAAGCACGCTGAGAGGGATAATATTGAAATAATAGCTTTTACAATAGTACCATGGAAAATGAAATACCTTGGAATTTACTTAACCAAGGAAGTCAAAGATCTTTTCATGGAAAATTACTGTACCCTAAAAAAAGAGATAGTAGAGGATTTCAGAAAATGGAAAGATACTCCCTGCTCCTAGATAGGAAGATCCAGCATCATTTAGATGGCCATACTCTCAAAATTATTGTACAGAGTTAATGCATTCCCTATCACACTGCCACAAACATACCTCCCAGACCTAGAGAAATTGTTCCCAAAATTTATTTGGATCCAGAAAAGACCTAGAATACCAACAGCAATCCTGGCCAACAAAGACAAGGCAGGAGGCATCACAATTCCTGACTTGGAATTATACTACAAAGGCACTGTGATAAAATCAACAAGATATTGGCAAAGAAATAGACCTGAGAATCACGGGAATAGATTAGAAGATGCAGAGGCCTCTAGGAACACACTCAGCCACCTGATCTTCGACAAAGGGGCCAAACAGGCTTACTGCAAGAAAGATAGCCTCTTTAACAAATGGTGCTGGAAAAACTGGCAATCTACATAAGAAAAACCAAAACTTGACCCAGGCCTATCACCATGCACTAAGCTAAAGTCAAAATGGATTAAAGATCTAAACATTAAAACAGAAATATTCAATCTCCTGGAAGAGAAAATAGGAGAAACTCTTGAAGACATACGGGTAGGCAAAGAGTTCATGAACAAACATTTATTCACATGGGAAACACTTAAAAGAATTAACAACTGGGATCAACTCTTCTTGAGAAGTTTCTGCACATCAAAAGAAATTGTCAACAAAGTGAAAAGACAATCCACAAATTTTGAAAAATTCTTAACTAATAAACACTCAGACAAAGGTCTGCTCTCTCAAATTTATAAAGAACTCAGATGTCTTAGGGACCTCAAATTTAAAGACTCAATCCAGAATGGACATCTGAGATGTATACACACCTCTCAGAGGACGAAATTAAAGTAGTGGATAAATATATGAAAAAATGTTCCACATCGCTAGCCATCTGTGAAATGCAAGTTAAAACAACACTGAGATACCACCTCACTGCAGAAAGAATGGCTATCATAAAGAAATCAACCAATAACAAATGTTGGCGAGGATGTAAGAAAAAGGGAAAACTTCTCCACTGCTGGTGGGAATGTAGACTGGTGAAATCGTTGTGGAGATCAATATAGAGACTCCTCACAAAAATAGGACTAGAAATCTCATTCAAGCCGGCTATCCCCCTCCTGGGAATTTTATTTTCCCGGAGGAACTAAAAACATCATAGTGATATATGTGTACTGATGTTTATAGCAGCACAATTTGTGATAGCAAAATCTTGGAAAATACTAAGATGCCCATCACATGAGGAATGGTTGAAAAAGATGTGGTATTTCTATACAATGAAGTATTACTCAACTATAAAGAATGATAAACTTGAAGCATTTGTATTGAAGTGGATGTCACTTGAACATATACTCATAAGTGAAATAAACAAGACACACATGTGCAAATATCATATAGCCTCCCTAATATAAGGAATCAAAAGAAGAAATACAAACAGAAAGGTGTAATAGCAACTAAAAAGAAGTTAATCAGACAGGGTAAGCTGAATTACATATTTTCAGGGTAGCAATCAGCTTCTCTTCTGGATGGCTAAGAACCTAAGTCCACAGTTTAAAAATTGGAGAAATGGAAGGTCCGCAAGCTCAGCTGACATTTTGACCCTAGCCTTTTAAGGTCAGTGAAGACTCAGGACATAGGAGAACCTGTACTGTGACATCATGGAACTCAATTATGCCCCAAATTTTCTGATCAAGGAGATTATGGAGCCACAGAAGAATGTGATCAATGATCTGTAGTGTGCCTAAAGAGAGTCACACAGAGAGAAAACATTCTCTCATACTTTCACAAAAAGCAAACAGGCCAAGCAATGGCCATGACTCATCCACATGGCTTACACTGACAAAGGATCTTCAGAGTGAGGTACAAGGTTACAGGATAAATCCTGAGGGGACTTGACTGACCTCATCACATACAAAAGTTACATTTTTTGTTATGTGGGTCTTTTTTATGTTGGTCTTAACCATCCAGCAGAAAAATATACAAATGAGGTACATAAAATAATAAGCTGAGCTGTAAATGGCTGTAGTCAATTTCTTTATATAACCCACTATTATTGTGGACTGCTGGACTGTGTTAGATTGGTTCACTGAATTCAAGCACCTATAATAATGGAATGACAATAGAATACTCATTTTTGACAGGACCATACAAAAAAGGGGGGGTTACAAAGGAAGTACCACTCTGTGTCTTTATAAACAGTACTGTTAGGATAAATATGCAGCTCTTTTGCATAATTCTATGAGAAGTAAGATTTGCACTGTTAGTGTTTGGACAGGATATTCTGCCAGCTTCTTGTACTACAGATAACCTCTAGGAAGATAACTGTCTAAGAAGTATTAATTATTGAAACTGTGCTATAATTCTGCTTTAAAAAAAGATAGGTATACAGCTACATTCTCTTAAATCATTGATGAGAGTCATCTGCTCTAATACTGTTTGTAGATAGAGTATCATGTATGTATCTTGTACAACAAAAAGCCACTACAAAAACAATGTGCAATGTATTGATTATTGAATCTGTCCTACTAATTTGATTTGAAACTGTCTCATTGCTATTTGTTCTTCAATAAATAAAATAAAAAGGTATAACAACAACCAAAAGGTATTTAGACAGATAGTTATGGTAAGCTGTACTGCCTATGTTGCAGGGTAATAATCAGCCTCTCTTCTGGAGGGGTAATAACCTAAGTTTGCATATCAAAAATTGGAGAAATGGAAGGGCCGCAAGCTCAGCCAACATTTTGACCCTAGCCTTTCAAGGTCAATGACTCAGGACATAGGAGAACCTGTACTGTAACATCATGGAACTCAGTTGTCCCCCAAATTTTCTGATCAAGGAGATTATGAAGCTACAGAGGAATGCAATCAATGATCTATAGTCTGCCTGGGGAGAGTCACGTGGAGAGAAAATTTTCTCTCAGGCTTTCACAGACACAAAGTGTTCAAGCAATGGCCATGACTCATCAATATGGCTTACACTGACAAAGGATCTACAAAATGAGGTACAGGGTTACAGGATAAATTCTGAGGGGACTTGACTGACCACATCAGATACAAAAGTTACCATAACAAAAGTTTCTTGTTATATAGGTCTTGCTTTATCGTGGTCGTAACCAGCCAGCATGAAAGTACGAAAATGAGGTATATAAAATAAGCTGAGCTGTAAATGGCTCTAGTCAACAACTTCTTCAGATAACCCACTATTATTGTGGACTGCTGGACTGTGTTGGATTGTTTCTCTGAGTTCAAGCACCTATAATAATTGAATGACAATGGAATGCCCATCTTTGACAGGACTAAACAAAAAAAGGGGGATACAAAGGAAGAACCATTCTGTTAGGATAAATATGCAGAACTTTTGCATAATTCTATGAGAAGAAATATCTGCACTAATAGTGTTTGGACAGGATATCCTGTCTGCTTCTTGTACTATGGATAACCACTAGGAAGATAACAATGTAAAAAGTATCAATTATTGAAACTGTACTATAATTCAGCTTTAAAAAAATAAGTATACAGCTACATTCTCTTAATTCATTGATTAGAGGAGTCTGCTCTATTAGTATTTGTAAATAGAATATCATGTGTCCACCTTGCACAACAGAAAACCACTGTGAAAACAATATGCAATGTATTAATTATTGAATCTGTCCTACTAATTTAATTTAAAACTGTCTCATTGCTATTTGTTCTTTAATAAAATAAAATAAAATTTAAGAAAACAATATTAATGGAAGTAGCATCTCCATACAAGTAGATGACATGCTTTCACATCTGCAATATATGTTTGTGTCTCATTTTCCTTAAAGTCGTGTTTTTATTTCTATTTTATAGATGAGAGAACTGACATGACAGTGAATGGTAGGCAAATGAAGTATTTTCCAGAATACCCAATTGGGAGCTCTTTAGCCATTCTCGGGAGAGAGAAGGCAGGCAAGTGCTGGAGTCAGACAGGCCCCTTGTTGCAGCCCGGAGTGATGTCATCACCCCCACCATTGACCAGTGGGACTTGGACCTGCTAACGCCAAGACTGTGTACACAGTGAACAGAGGCAGTGTGAGACAAGGAAGATGACTGTCCTTGAGGACCTCACAGCTAGCTAGCTGCTGTGGGACGTGTCACTGAGCCTGTTGCCACAACCACAAGTGGAGATTTAAAAGAAAACTTGGATTTGGGGAGATAGTTCCGTGGTTTAAGCACCTGCCTCACCAACACAAGGACCCAAATTCAATCCCCAGTACCACATATTATGTTGGCCCCAGGAATCCTGGGAGAGCAGAGCTGGCCACCAAAACAAGGTATGCTGATACACAGGAGGATCACTAGCAAGACCCTGTACCACATAAATATTAAAAAAGAGAGAAAAATTGTTCCTTTTGGACACAATAAAAGCATGTAAAGTACTTAGCACAGGGCATGGTCTACAAGGCCCAAAAATTTCCTCTAACCAACTGCTAATTAACAAAAGATAGATCCACTTGCTAATTAGAATGACTAGCGTCTTTCATTTAGTCATTTTCTGCATGTTTTCAGTGTCTTTGAAATACTTACATTTTCAAGAACATAAATCATTAAAGGAAGGATCCTTCCAGCTGCTAAACTTAATAAGCAAACACGCATTGAAGAGGAGGAGGAACAGCACAACAGCACCCACATCCCAGGAGCATCTTGCTATCACATCTTCTTTCCATCAAGGAATTCAGAGTTAGATGGTGCATTCTGTTCGCATCCTAGACTGACAGTGATAAAGAAGAGACAGCTGCTCCCTGCCCATCTGGCATGGTAGGACCTATGGGGAATGAGGGGCTAGCAGGGAGTCAGTAGAAAACTTAGGCAGGCAGAGCATCTATTCTGAAAGAGAAAATGCATGTGGAAACCTGTAGTCAAATCAAGAGTCAAAGAAGAGGCTGCCTGGATTTCCAGGAGGACCAGATGTCCAGACCAAGAAGCCAGAAACTGCTGGAGATAACTTTGCTTGGCTGTTCTGTGCAGCAGAGAACAGGCCCTCCTAGCCCAAGCCTTCCTGGAGAAGCCCCTGAGGTGCATTCCTCCCAGCTTCTCTCCCCAAAATATCTGCCTGATTTTGGTTTCTTCAATCATGGGCACCTTCGCAGCTGCTGGGAAGACAACCCTGGCAGGTTCAGCGTATCCAGGTTCTAGTGTATCCAGGCTCCCTACTGTGCGCTTGCTCAGAATCATCTGCAGCACATCACGAATGTCGACTGCCCTGTCTACTCCAGGTGAGGGGTGCACCATCGCACCTGCCCTGCACCTTCGGGGTAGGGGGTGTACGTGGGTGGGTGCTGAGCAGCCGGAGAGGAGGAAAGGTGTCCCCAGGGGCTCCACTCCACCCACACATGCATTCTCCTGGCCACATCCTCCAGCTTCCCCTCCCATGGATTCGGCCCTCTCCAGGACTCGACTTCCTTTCACTAATGCACTCTCACCCTGGCAAAATCAATCAGGAAATAGAGAAGAGGGTGAGGTTTCTCAGCAGCAGGAAATCTGGCTTCTGCTCCCTGCTGCATGACTAATTTGCTATGTGTCTTTGGGGTCAGCCTTTCCCACTCTGAATTTAGAAAACGTTAAATGTTGGATTCCTAGTTCTTGCTTTGAGACAGATACAGGCTGAGTTTTGTTGTTTGGTGCTGTTGCCTTTATGGTGTGTGTGTGCAGTGAGACAATTTAACATGAAATCAACCCTTGTAACAATTATAAGTGTACATTCCATTATTGTTCATTACAGGCATGTCGCCTGGTTTCTCCCACTCGCTCCTTTATCCCAGAGAGCAGGAGAATGCAGAGAGCCTGTGGGAGGCTGAGATTGTAAGCTGCCTGCTGCAGGCACTCAGCGCTGTGGTGGAATCCCCCTACAGCTAAGAAATGAGCTGGATGACGAACTTGACAGGGAAATGTCTTGGAGGTCTTACTCCCACCACTAGGTGTCACTGTTCTGCCTGAAATACCCTTCCTGTAGTCTCTTCTATTGGCCACCAGATTAAATGGATTCTCTCTAGGCCTTTTGAATTCTTGGACGTGGAAGTAATTTGCACCTGCCTTTCCAGACCCTTCCTTCCCAGGTCCAACGCGGCTATTTACAGGTGTCTGCTGCCTGCTCCTCCCCTTACCTTCCAGGTCTCTAGACTTGGCTAATGATATTGCCAAAATAATGGGCCCGGCCTTTCTTATTCATTCTTCCACATAGGAATTTGATGAGAGAGTTCTGCACTTGGAGCTGAGGACTCGGAGGAAAGCTTTTCCCCCTTCCTTGAGTGTTCACAGCAGACATCACTGTGGCTGTAAGTTGGTGACAGCGCTGACATATGGGCCCCTGCTGTCTTCGTCACGTTCTCTTAGCTGGGACACATCAGCTGGACTTTGCAGCTTACAGGAAAAAAGGCTCCCTTCGGCTCAGCTGGCTCCAGGGCAGACACAAGAGGATGGACAGGCGGGTGGGGCCGAGGAAAGGCCAGGGCATCCTAGGACCAAGGAGATGAGGGGGAGCCAGAAGAAGGTGCGCCCTTCTGCATCATGTCTCCTGGACCATGGCAAATCAGGCTCCATCTGATAGGCACATTCCCTGCTGCACTCTTTGGTGGTAAGTATAGCACTCTTGCACTCCAGTTAGCTTCTGAGTACACAACCCTTAGAGGAGGGGAAATTTTAGATCTAAACCATTCACACATGTGAGGCATAAAAGGAGAGGACACCACTGGGCCTTGAGTAGACAGGCAGGAGCCACCACAACAGAGGGGGTGTTCAAACTTGAAAATTATATCACTTTGATGTGCAAACCATGGGGGTAAGGTATCCCAGGACTATGGACAGCACAGCCAAATAGGCCAGCCTAAGTGCCTAATAAAATTTAAAGTAGGCTTTTCCTATGGAAAGGCTAACCCTTATTGGAATCAGCATGGACCTTGCTTGGAAGCACGAGCAGGCTGCCTTCTCACTAACATGTAATCGTCTCTGTCTGGCTCACCCTTGTGGACAAAGATATGGTTTCTATGTGCAACAAACCGTGAGTGAATAGATAGATACCTTCGGAGTTCAGTCATGGAAAGGTCATTAGATCTTTACGACATCATTTTTAGAGGAAAACTGAAGCACAGGCCCCCAAACAAGAGCAGTACAGGCTCCTGCTTACAGAGCCAGCACCTGCCCATTCCCTGTCCCCTCTTTTTATAAGAATGTATCTAGTACAGGGTCTACAGGGTCTCACTACACAGATTAGACTCATAGTGATCCTCCAGTTTTCAGCCTCCCAAATGCTGGAATTATAGGGGTACGACACCATGCCCAGTCTCAATAGCATCTCAGCATGCCCCAGGGGTGAGGCTGGCTCCCTGTCCCCTCCTGATGTGTCTACAGAGGCCTCAAGCTGAGAATTGGTTGCCCTTTGTTTTTTAACACTGATTCTCAATAATGTCATGCAAACTCAGAAGCTGTATGCCTATAATCTAGTCAAGAACTCATAGTCTCTGGCAGAAGGTAAGCAGCTCAACAGTTCTCTCTCTAAAATGATATCTTCTTCCCAGGAATCATTATTAAGTGTTTCTTTCTGTCAAATTTTATTAGGCACCTTGACAACAGGAAAAGCTCACACTGGAGATGAGGGAAAGATGGAGCATACATGGGGAGGAAAGGGAACAGAATCTACCTCACTCTGACAGGAGATGGCTGTGGTTGTTGGCAGTGGATGGTTCAGTAATGGGTAGGGGGTAAAGTATATCAAAGTAGGCAGAGATAAATTTGAGTCAGTGTGATAGCATCCTGCCTCTGCTGAAAAGCTCCACAGATAGCTGCCCCTTTTGCAGTAGAATAAAATTTGAATCCTAGCCCATCATTCACTGCCAACATTCAGCTCTACCTACCTTTGCAAGCTTTGCTCCCACCTCCCATGATGGTCACTGCTACCTCCACCACCAGCCAAGCGGGCCGTGCACCTCACCGAATGACCCACTTTTACCCAGCTACTCTAAGCTCAGTGCTCAGAAATGTCCCTGCAGGCACACCTCAGACATCCACCTTTTAGGTGAACCTTGGCCTCTCCTTAATTAACAGATTTCTATTCATCTTCAGCATATATTAGAGGACTTTGCTGACCATGCCCCTGCCTCAGACTAGGACTCTTACCCTGCACACTTTGTGATTCAGTTACCACAGCTCTTATTACTCCCCTGAGAAACTGGCCACCCATGTCTCTGACCTCTAAGTCCCTCTCTTCCTGACTGTTGTCATGTTGCTCATTGGTTGGAACAGCAGCTCCCGCATCACGCTTAATGCACAAGGGATCCTTACTACTACTGGCGCACAGAGCTCTCTGGAGCAAGGCCTGATGATGCTCCCCTTTGCGCCTCTGCACTCTTGGCCATTGTCTGGCATGAGAAAGACTTCAACACATGCTAGTGGAGTCAATGCATGGCGGGATAAAGGAGCACGATCAACTAACTGTCCGTTCTTTTATAAGTTTTATGGCAATCTGAGGTTTTCACTCTGGTGCATTAGTTGAAAAGGCCACCTGCTTCTTGCATCTACTCTTTTCTCCACTAGAATTTCTGACTACCTGAGCCAAAAGAATCTCACGGAACCTCTTGCTTTCTGACCACACCTCACATCAGAACATCTTTTCAGAAGGCAAAGTCAGTCAAGAGAAATTGATTCCACATGTGTTTTACTAGCATTTACTATATATGATAGGCACTATGCTGACAACACTGCAAGAAATGAGACAATTCCAGCCATTGCCTTTTTGAAATGTACAATCTAGATAACAGATATTAAGCTGCTAAATGAAAGCATGAAGTGTGTCTCAGTGGCAAAGGAGCAGAACACCGCACAGAGAACCCACACTAGTCAAGAAATTCAGGCCAGGTCACTCAGGGAAACACAATGTCAGATAATATGAAGAGGTGATAGCCAGACTTAGAGAAGAGGGGGAAAATGAAACAAAGATAAAAGGATTAGGCAGTTAATTTAGTTATCACCCCAGGCTGGCTGCCTTTCTCTACCTGATCCATTTTCAATCCAATAATTTACAGCCACTGTTATTCCAAAACGTCTTACTTATTCCTGTATTTGCATTGGATATTTCAGTGTCAATATCAATTATATGTTAAACTACATGCTAAATGCAGGCTTGGATATTCACATGAGAAAGGTCCTTTCATCCACAGCCCATTCACGCCTCTCACTAAGAGTCTCAAGTTCCTAGAAATTCCTCCATCTTAGAAAACTCAAGCATCTCCCTATGCTAGGGCTACAAATTACTGTTGGGAAGGACCAGTAGGTTAGTATGTATTGTCATACTTATCCATTCCTTTATTTAAGCAAAAAAGGTCTTTTAAACATAGTATATACAAAAATATGTTGAATATTACTCCTGACACAAACACAAGGATTTTTTTCTGTAGCAATATGTAAAACTTTAAAAACAGTGTATATTAAGTTTCAACTTGTTCAGTATAGGGAATTATGAGACAGTTGGGGGAAAGTATGTTGTAAAGTGTGTCATAAATCACAGACCACAAGGTGTTAACATGAAATTTTGTCAATTTCATTGGAGTTGCTTGATTGTGCCACTTCAGGTTGCGACTTTTCAAGAAATGTTATCATGAGAGATAAAGCTTGGGTCTGTGCTTATTATTTTGAGAACAAGCTTTAGAATTCTCACTGGAAATCATCCAGTTCTTGTTGTGTGAAAAGATTCCATCGATCAAGATGATGTTTATTGTGGATAGTTTTTTTAACCTTGATGGAGCTATGTGAGCTGAGTTTGTACCCAAGAACATAAGAGTGAACTCTGGATATAATAGAGACTGAGTAGAGCATTTCAGAAGGAACATACATCAAAAACAGCCCGAGAAGGCCAGCCAGATAGCTCAGCAAACCAAAGTGCCTGCTTAGGCAAGTGCAGGGACTGGGATTTGATCCCCACCTCCACATGCTATGTCAACCCCAACCTCGGGGTATGCTGAGAAGTCTGAGACTGGGTATGAGGCGCACACTTGTAATCCCAGTGCTTGGGAGGCAGAAAACAGGAGGATCACTATGAGCCCAAGCTGCATAGTGAGACCCTGTGGGCCCTAAACTAAATAACATTTTAAAACATGGCCTGAGAAATGGGCCAACAGCTTATCCTCTACCATGACAATGCCACATGTCACATACTGCTCCTTGTACAGCAAGTTCTGCCACTTCACATGGTGCTACGTCTTTGTCTACCTTATTCACTGGGCACATCACCAAGAAACTCCTGGCTCTTCCCCCAAAGTCAACATGACCATGAAAGATAAGTGAAACTTCTTAGGACATAAAGGCAGTGGACAGTACTTCAACTAGAAAGTTGGTGCTACCATAATTTAGTGAGTAGACATCAGAGATGTTGCCAGTTCCTACAATGCACAGGACAGCCCCTTCTGTCAAACAATGGTCAAGCTAATCTTCAAATATCTTATCACAGGGTGGATTTTGTCTCCTCTTCTTATTTACTTTCCACAGAATCCCTTGTTGTCTACCACACATATGTTTCTATGTGTAAACTCTGAAATGGATAGAACTGAAGTCAGGGGCCCAATTTTTGATCCTTACATAACTCAACAGACAAAAATAAATAGTAAGGCTTTCTCTTAATACTCTTACCTTGTCAAAGCTCCAGGCTTTGCCCATGTGGATTGTATTCAAAGTAAGTTATTTCAGATTCTTTCCAAAAACAAATATTCAATGAGTACTTATAACATACTTGGCACCATATTGAACACTAAATATAAAAGGATGTCCAGGGAGGCCTGCTCTCATGGAGCTTCCAATATAGAAGGAAAATAAGATAGTGAATAAATTCATAGTTACAAATTTCATATGCCCTAAAAGAATTGATGTATTATGAAGGCAAAATATGAAAAGAAAAAAGTTCGGGTAGGAAAGTCATAGAATCTCTGGTTTGAGTCCTAAGAAAGCATAACAGTTAGTTGAGTGAAGAAAGAGGGACAAAAAGAATGTAATGTGATCTGATTTATATTTTTATAAAGATCACTTCAAGGGCCAACCAAATAGCTCAGAAGATTAAAGCAACTGCAAGCAGGCTCAGGGGCTGGGGTTCGATCCCCAGGCTGCCATGCCAGCCCCACCCGAAAGCATGCTGTAATGGCAATTGATTTGGGCATGGTGAAGCCCAGCTGTAGTCCAGCTCTTGGGAGGCTGTAAACAGGTGGATCACTATGAGTCTGATCTAGTAGTAAGACCCTGAACACACTGTAGACTCTTCCCTAAAATATAAAAAAAGAAAGATCACTTCAATGTCTGTGTTGATGGGAGGTCCAAGGGTTACAGACGGCAGTTGAAATAGAGGAGGCAAGGGGAATGAGGAAGAGCCAGTGGAGTTTGTCTGGTGTGCAGGGCAGCAGTGCAAATGGGACATGAGGTCTTTAATGAAGTTGTGCCCTATAAGGCAGGAGGAGTCTATATCTAGGGATCGATTGTGGCTAAGACACTATGTCAAAGCTGAAATATCTCCACTGTCTCAATAACTTTTCATAGGTTCCAGTTAGTTAAAAATCAATACTCACTACTTTTCATACTTCGCAATTCTTCAGGGGAAAAACTACCTGCATCGTGAGCAGATATGTTTTCCCAGATTTTGCTAGGTTTTTTATTTTAAAGATAGTAAACCTGAGGAAAAATCACTATTAAAAATGACACGTAATTCAAAAATGAGATGATAGGAAATCAACAATGGATGTTATGTGGCATATTGTTACCTTAAAAGTAGTTGTTCAAACTACCACATGTAAGCATGAAAAATAAGTCAAAAATAAGTATTAACTGTTCCCTTCAGTACACCAATAGAAATTAGTAGTGCCACTATTTTAGCTAATATATATATATATATATATATATATATATATAATATATATATAGTATACATATATATACATATATGTATCTGTAATTGTTCCCTTCTTTCTTTATTTTCTCCTTTCACTAGTACTTTCTTTCCCTTTCACAATAGTTATTGTTTCTTTAAATGTTATTTTATTTTACTGAAAAACAAATAGCAATGAGGCAGTTTCAAATTAAATTAGCAGGATGGATTCAATAATTAATACATTGCATATTGTTTTCATAGTGGTTTTTTGTTGTACAAGGTGCATACATGATATATTCTATTTATAAACACTATTAGAGCAGATGTCTCTAATCAATGAATTAAGAGAATGTAGCTGTATACCTATTTTTTAAGCTGAATTATAGTACAGTTTCAATAATTAATACTTCTTAGGTGGTTATTTTACTAGTGGTTATCCATAGTACAAGAAGCCGACAGAATATCCTGTCCAAACACTATTAGTGCAAATATTTCTTCTCATAGAATTATGCAAAAGTTCTGCATATTTATCCTAACTGTACTGTTTATATAAACACAGAATGGTTCTTCCTTTGTATCCCCCCCTTTTCTTGTTTAGTCCTGTCAAAGATGGGCATTCCATTGTCATTCAATTATTATAGGAGCTTGAACTCAGCGAAACAATCCAATACAGTCCAGCAGTCCACAATAATAGTGGGTTAAATAAAGAAGTTGTTGACTAGAGCCATTTACAGCTCAGCTTATTATTATGGCCTTATTTTATATACCTCATTTTTATATTTTCTGCTGGATGGTTAAGAACAACATAAAGAAAGACCCATATAACAAAATATGTAACTTTTGTATCTGATGAGGTCAGTCAAGTCCCCTCAGGATATATCCTGTAACCCTGTACCTCACTCTGAAGATCCTTTGTCAGTGTAAGCCATGTGGATGAGTCATGGCCATTAATTGGCCCGTTTGCTCTTTGTGAAAGTATGAGAGAATTTTTTTCTCTCTGTGTGACTCTCCTTAGGCACACTACAGATCATTGATCACATTCTTCTGTGGCTCCATAATCTCTTTGATCAGAAAATTTAGGGCATAATTGAGCTCCATGATGTCACAGTACAGGTTCTCCTATGTCCTGAGTCTTCACTGACCTTGAAAGGCTAGGATCAAAATGTTGGCTGAGCTTGCGACCCTTCCATTTCTCCAATTTTTAATCTGTGAACTTAGGTTCTTAACCAACCAGAAGAGAAGCTGATTGTTACCCTGAAAATATGTAATTCAGTTTACCCGTCTGATTAACTTTTTTGTAGTTGCTGTTATACCTTTCTATTTGTATTTCTTTTTTTTTTTTCTTTCTTTCTTTTTTTTTTCCATTT
>PVKA01012051.1:39574-59074 GCA_004027165.1 Ctenomys sociabilis | reverse complement strand
TCATGAACTCTTTACCTACACCTATGCCTTCAAGAGTTCCTCCTACTTTCTCTTCCAGGAGATTGAGTGTTTCTGTTTTAATGTTTAGATCTTTAATCCATTTTGACTTTAACTTAAGGCATGGTGATAGAGCTGAGTCAAGTTTTAGTTTTCGGCATGTAGAAAGCCATGTTTTCCAGCACCATTTGTTAAAGAGGCTATCTTTCTTCCAGTGAGCTTGTATAGCCCCTTTGTTGAAGATCAGATGGCTGAGTGTGATTATAGATGCCTCTTCGTCTTCTAGTCTATTCCACTGATTCTCAGGTCTATTTTGTTGCCAATACCATGTTGATTTTATCACAGTGGCTTTGGAGTATAATTTCAAGTCAGGAATTGTGATGCCTCCTGCCTTGTCTTTATTGGCCAAGATTGCCTTTGCTATTGTAGGTCGTTTGTGGTTCCAAACAAATTTTAGGAATGATTTCTCTAGGTCTGGGAGGTATGTTGGTGGCAGTTTGATAGGGATTGCATTAAATCTGTACAGCAATTTTGGGAGTATGACCATCTTCACGATGTTGGTTCTTCCTATCCAGGAGCATGGAATATCTTTGCATTTTCTTAAATCCTCTATAATTTCTTTTCTTAGGGTGTTGTAATTTTCCGTGAAAAGATCTTTGACTTCCTTGGTTAAGTGAATCCCAAAGTATTTCATTTTCCACGGTGCTATTGTAAAAGGTATTATTTCTATTGTTTTGCTTGCAGTGTGCTTTTTATCTGTGTAGAAGAATGTTATTGACTTTTGAGTACTGATTTTGTATCTTGCTATGCTACTGAATTTCTGTATCAGTTCTAGTAGTTTCTTGCTGGAATTCTTGGGGTCTTCCAAGTAAAGTATCATGTCATCTGCAAAAGTGATAATTTAACTTCTTCTTTACCTGTTCTTATTCCCTTTGTTTCTCCCTCTTTTCTAATGGCTGTTGCTAATGATTGCAAGACTATATTGAATAGGAGGGGTGGTAGAGGACATCCTTGTCTTGTACCTGATTTAAGAGTAAAAGATTTCAGTTTTGTCCCATTTAGGATTACATTAGCTTTTGGGTTGTCATAGATGGCAGTTTTCAAGTGAAGGTAGAGTCCATCTATTCCAATTTTTGTGTAGGAGTTTGAACATGAATGAGTGTTGGACTTTGTCAAAAGCTTTTTCTGCATCAATTGACATGATCATCTGGTTTTTGAATTTCAGTCTATTGAGATAGTGTATTATATTAATGATTTTAGAATATTGAACCATCCTTGCATCCCTGTGATGTATCCTACTTGGTCATGGTGTATGATCTTCTTGATAATTTGCTGTATTCTATTTGCTAGTATCTTATTCAGTATTTTTGCATCTATGTTCATGAGGGAGATTAGCCTGTAGTTCTCCTTTTTGGTTGTGTCTTTCCCTGGTTTTGGAATCACTGTTATACTTGCCTCCAGAAATGATTTTGGGAGGACTGTTTCCTTTTCAACTTCATTGAAGCGTTTGAGCAGTATAGGGATTATATCTTCTATAAATTTCTTGTAGAATTCAGCTGTGTATCCATCAGGACCTGGACTTTTCTTTGCTGGTAGGCTTTTTATTACATTTCGTATTTTGTTGGCTGTTGTCGGCTTATTGAGAGTTGTTATATCTTCCTGGTTCAGTTTTGGTAATTTGTACCTTTCGAGGAATCTGTCCCTTTAGAGTTTTAGACCAGCAGCCTGGGCTACAAAGTGAGCTTAGGGCCAGCCCCCATTACATAGCCAGACCTTGTCTGTGGGTGGGGAGCACAGGAGCTGAGGACACTCTGTTGAACTGAGGTAGGAAGAAAGCGGAGCAAACTCCATGGTGCAGTAAGTATTCTGAGCTTGTTCTGCATAGATCGGGTTGACATCTGAACCACAAAGTCTACAAAAGAAGTAGTTCTCACTGCCTGACACCAGTAAAGGATCTCCACACTGCAGTATAGGGTTTCAGGATAAACCCTGAGGGGACTTGACTGGCATTGTCAGATACAAAAGTTACATTTCTTGCTATATAGGTCTTGATTTATCTTAGTCTTAACCACCCAGCAGAAAAGTATAAAAACAAGGAATAAAAACTAAGCTATATTAATATACTGAGCTGTAAAAGGCTCAAGTCAACAACTTCTGACATTGCCAGTCCTACAGATAACACACTAGTATTGTGGACTAATGGTCTATATTCCAATATTTTGCTGAATCCATGCACCTACAATAGTTAAATGACAATGGAATACCCATCTTTGACAAAACTAAACAAAAAGGCAGATACACATGAACAACCATTTTGTATGTGTGTAAACAGAATAGTGAGGATAGATATGCAGCTACATTCTCTTAATCCAATGAGAAGAAAGATTTGTCCTAATAGTGTTTGTGGACAAGATATCATCTTTGCATGTTGTACTATGAATTATCACTAAGAAGACAACAATATGTAATATATTAATTATTGAAACTGTTCTATCAGTTTTGAAACTGTCTCTTTGCTGTTTGTTTCTCAATAAAGTTATTTTTTTTAAAAAGAAGTAAGTAGTAAAGAGCTTGTCAGGCGTTATCTGCACTTGCAGGGAATCCAGGGCAATCACTTCTATGGCTGCAAAGGTTTATTGAAGCACCCACATGCTTGTTGCTTATCTTTATTTTCCTTTACAACTTTAAGAAATACATTCAGAAATATGGAAGGAGTTGTGGCTTGCTCTCAAGAAGACCAGTGAATAGTTTGAGTAACAGTGTCTCCCTCAAGAAGATGTGGCTGAGGGTAGTGGGTACCCCGGATGAAGGATGCAGGCTGCTGCTGGGCTGCATCTCTGATTGGCTCTTTGTGAAATAGCAAAGGTGACTGGACCTAAACTCAGGCCCAGGAGGAGCATCCACAGCCCAGCCCTGAAGCATGAGCTCATAAGGGACCTATTCACCACCATAAGTTATTTTCTTAAAAAATAAGTTCAGTTGATTAAATGCTGGTTGGGGCAGATAAGTGCCAAAAAAGTGTTTGTGAAGCTGTAGTGTTTTCATTTGATTGTACACTTGATATATTATCATATATTTTAGGTTTGTGTCATTCCAAATCCTGTCTCGAGATAATAAGAAACAATTTCCTGATAGCTATATTAAAGTCTATAATCTTATTTCCTTTCCCTAAATGATTTATTTCCAACTCACTTTTGATAGTTTGAAAAGACTCCGGTGTTTGATGACACTTTTTAGAGTTTGTGGAAGAAAACTTTAGCTTTTCGCAATATTACATTGGCTATTTTATATATCTGACCAACCCGTTTTCCAAATCCATGCCGTGCTGCTCTTATCTCAAGCAGTTCACAAAAGCCATCACACCCTCTAGGCTTCTGTCTCAGGATGCAGTCACTCATTTGCTGACAAAGACCCAAATGGCTTCTGCTCAGTCTCTGGATGAAGCCCTTTAACTGCTTTTCCAGGTGGCATGGAGATTACATTTATGCTGCTGCTACTGCTTTTGCTAAATTCTACTATTTTACTGGACTTTATAGATGCAGGGACCATTCAAACTTTCCCTATTTTCCCTTCTTTGAGTCAACTTGGGAGGGTTAAGAATGTCCAGAAAATTGGAAAAGGTGGACCTGTGCATCATTTACTTGGAGAAGCAAGGTCCGTTCTACCTGGACGTGATACTGAAACACTGAGGTGGCTGAGGGCAGGTAACCATGTGCAGATGAAAGGCTTTCAGCGATTCAGGCCATTGGAAGAACCAAACTATCTCTTGGACTCAGTATTTAGAGCTGCTCTTTCCCACATTTCTGAGTCATCAATAGTAATTATTTGCTGGGATGTGAAAGCCATTTCTTCCTATTGACACGCTAAGTGGTCACCTGCTATTTTAGCTTTTCAAATGTTCTTTCAAAGTGTTTTTTGATGGATCACTTGAGAATGTGGAGCATTATAGATGATGCAATTGCAAAAGGAGCAGGTGGCATTCTCCCTTCTCTTCTGTGTGCATCCTGCATGCTTGTGAAAAACTTACACATGGAGAAAAGTAGAATGTAAAGGACTGTGGTGATCCTTAGAAGGATTCAAAGCAGGGAAGTAACTCAAGGTGGAAATTTCAGAGTTCAAGGTCTTGATCACACGGAGGCCACCTTCTTCACTGTCCCAGCATAAACATCCTCCCAGCCATGCGCTAGCAGATGCGGTGCTGGGACTGCAGCAGGATCAGAGCCTTCCGGTTCATGAACTGCAGGAATCCCACTATGTCAGCAGGGCTCCAAGCGTCATTTCAACAAGTAACACACTTTGAGAAAATACATTTTTACTTATACAATCCCAATGATTTAGTAATATGAAAGCATTAAATTCTGAGACTATTGGAGCCAAAGGAATTGCTTTGACTCCCATGTTTCTAAGATTAAAAAAAAAAGTGTCTATTCACATTGAATAATTTCAATTCCTTAGTGAGTTTAGACTAGATTGAATACTTCATCCAAAGTATTTGAAAGTCTGCTTTCATGTTCCTTTGTGTTTAATTCCATATGTTTCTAAATATTTGTCATAGTAGAGGGAAGTTACTCTTCAAAGAGCTCTTGATACATCATGGTTTCCTTTCCCCTAGCTGCACTGTGAAGATTGGGAGAATAGGGGCACAGAGAGAACTTTGAGTTTCATAACAGAGAAGAAAAGTCAGAAACAAGCGGGATCCGGAGCAGGAGCCAGTGGACGCTGGGAAGAGCAGCTCTTCTGCATTCTGAGTTTTGTTTTTCTTGTGTCTTTTGTTTTCCTTTCTCTTTCCTCCCTCCCTTCCTTCCTCTATTCTTCCCTCTCTTTTTCTCTCTTTCACTACCTCCTCACATCTTTCCTTCTCTCATCATTCTTTTGTCTCTTCCTTGCTACCTTCCTTTCTAGGGCTAAGGCCCAAATGCACAGGCTTGCACGTGACAAGCAAGCCTTCTACTACTAAGCCACAATTTCAGGCCATAGTGCTGTTGCTTTCAGTGTCTATGTACATGTTTGTCAGCACAAGTTCACCTTGCTTTCTCATACATCATAGGGACATAATTCAGATACCTGCCTAAGAGAAAAGACTACTTATGGCTCAATGTCACTCCTCTGTGAGATAAAGCTTACTAGACAATACTAGGTGTGGAATCTCTACATTTGTAACTGCCTGTTAGGAACTTCCAAATGAAGTACTGTGTCTTTGGAAATTTGTTGCTGGTAATGGGTTGGCAAAATACTCTGAGCTGTGTTGAGTATTAAAAATAAAAATATGGCTACCAGCATAATCTGTATTACTTGGGGTTATAATTTTCTTAATCAGGGTTATCTTCCCCCCATGTGGCATAACAGTGCATTCTTACTACTGTCATTTTGAAGTTTTCAGCACAATACTGTCTGGTACAATTCTAGTGAAGTATACCTGAGACATTGATAGCTCACATTGATTAGTTTGACCTGCTTTTACATAACACCTCCTTTCAGCCCAAATGCCACCTATATCCTAGGAAGAAAAGGATATAAATGATGGAAATTGTGATCCTGTGGTTATAAATTGCTTTCTAAAGAGAAAAAAAATCCTTTTGGAGCCTGAAGTGACAATTTGTACAAAATTTCACGTTTTGAAAATGCAGCCTGTCCATGATGGCACTAACTGAGAAACAATGCTTCCAGTACGCAAAAAGTTTCTTCTAGCTACCATTGGATATTATTTTAGATCAAGCCTGAAAAACATTTCATGTGTAAAGACAGCCCCAGAATCATGACATAAAAGAACACTATAGAGCTGATAGAGTTGAAGTAAAACAGACTAAGTGATTTAAAGAGATTTTTATGAGGGGTTGGGGAGATAGTTCAGTGACATAAGCACTTGTCTGAAATGTGCAAGGTCCTGAGTTCAATCCCCATGTACCAAAAAAAGAAAAAAAAAAAAAAGCTTGTGAAAAGGGTGCAGGAGTTGTGGGTTTCAAATATGAATTTCTATTTCTTCCTCAACTCTTTTTCCTTTGTTTGTTTTCTTCTCATGTTTTTTTCAGAATCTTCCATTGTGCTTGATTTTTTCTTTTTCTATGATACGTCTAGAAGATAGTGCTGATACTAATAAAGTTTTCCCAGCCCATTCTTTACTTTACAGTTTCACTGCTTTTTACTTCCAAGTGTAGAAGACTCATCAGAAACATCATTATGTTTGTGTATGAGAATTAAAATAGATTTTTTGTCTTTTTGTATATGTGTGGTGTTGGAGATTAAACTTAGGGCCGCTGAACTGCATGCACACATTCTACTATTCAGTCACACTCCTACCTTATTTTATTTTTTAAATTAGGCATATAAATTTGGGGCTGTGCTACTCTGTGTGTCCTGCATGTGGAGATGTGAACAGCTACTGCTTACAACACCTGTATAAAGACCTGTGTGATTAAACATATATTTTACTTGAAAAATGTGTCATGGACAAATAGCAGATATGAAGATTTTTTAAAAGGGTACAGTTCATTGAATTTTTATAAACATGTATAGTCTTCTAATGTATATCATAACCAAAATATAATACATTTTCATAACTGGTAAGTTTCCTTGTGTCCATTTGCAATCAATTCTCTCTCCGCTTTTAGATAACATTTATCTGTTTTCAATTCCTGTATCTTTTACAAAGCATCATGAATTCAGTCAAAATAAAAACTGCTCTCAAAAGACACCACTAGAAGTTCAGGGATTTAGCTTAGTGCCACAGCACCTGCCCAACAAACACTAGGTCCCAAGTTTGATTTCTGGTGTGCTGAAAGACACCATTAATAACATGAAAAGATAAGTAATAGGCTGAAGGAAGAAGCATGCAAACCGTATGTAATAAAATATTTATGTATAGGGCTGGGGAGATAGCTCAGTGACATGAGTGCCTACCTGGCCAGGGCAAGGTCCTCAATTCAATCCTTGGTATGAAAACATAAATAAAATAAAATATAGAGACCCTGCGCAGCTCGGCTGGTGAGTGAGGGCTCCAGGCCTGCCACGTTGGAGGGACATTTCCCAACGATCCCTGGTTCCACCCTGCGGCCCCAGACCTAGCACAGCTTAGTCTGTGAGTGAGGGCTTCAGGCCCGCTGAACCGGAGAGACCTTCCCCAGCGTTCCCTGGTTCTGCCTCGTGTCCCCAGACCCAGCACAGCTCAGCCTGTGGGTGAGAACTGCAGGCCTGCCATACCAGACCTTTCTCAGCATTCTCCATGACCGGCCCGCAGCCCCGGACCCAGCAAAGTTTGGCTGACCCAGCACAGCCTACCTGGTGAAGGAGAACATCCATTACCCTTTTGGGAGCCTAGGGGACCCACCTAAGCCCAGCCTGCCCACCTAGAGAGCGACCTGACTGAGACACAGGGTCCTACTCCAGCAACTTTGCAGATCCCTACCCCAAAGCCGGCCAAGATAGTGGAAATTTTCACTACTCACTCTGCATTCCAGTTCATCCTCTGCTGACCAGGAAACCAACATAGGAGAACCACAGAGCTGCAGCAAAAAGGAACTGAACACAACAGCTAGATCTAGGCCATGTATAAATGGATAATCTTAAACGTAATAGACTGGCACCCAACTCTCATTCCATGCTAAGGTTATATCTGCACCAAACTTCTACACCAAAGGTCAGAGGTCAGGGATATGCAAAATAACAAGAGCAAGGAGAAAAATGCAATCTCAGGCCTCGAGTCCACCAGTAAGTGCAGAGGACACTAGCGCAGCTGAAATAAATGAATTAACAGAAACGGAAGCAAAAGAACAATAGCAGAAAGGTATAGAGGAACTCAGACCAGATTTAACGCCTAAAGTAAAAAAAGAAATATTTGAATACATAGCATCTGAAATAAAGAATCAAATCTAGAAACATCTGGGGTAAAACCAATGCTCACCCAAAACAAGTGCAGACAGCACTATTCCACCTGAAACATGTGAATTAACAGCATCCAAACCAAGGAAACAACAGCAGAAAGGTCATGAGGAACGCAAAGCAGGAATAATTTCTGAAATCTAAAAAGAATTATTTGAAATCATAGCATCTGAAATACAGAATCAATTCCAGAAATATACAGAGGAAACCCAACTTAGAAGAAACTCTGAAGAAAAAGAATTAATAGTTATCTCTAAAGAAGACATAAATAAAAAAAGAGAGATCAGAAATATGAGGGATTCCTGGAATGAGCAATATAGAAAAGAAATATAACATATGAAACAGAGCCAAACAGATATAGAAGACCTAAAAACATCAATAATGAGTCTATAAATCCATTTGAGTGAAAGCAAAAACAGAGTCTCAGATCTTGAAGATGCTGGTGCAGCTAGTGAAAAGGTCAGAAAGGATCTCTTAAAAACAATGAGGATGCAAGAAAAAATAGACCATCATCTGCAAGATGACACCAGGATGAACCATGTGAGATTAATTGGTATCAATGAGAATGAAGGAGTTAATACAAATGATATGAAAAGAATTTGGGGAGAAGTAATCACAGAAAACTTCCAAAATATGAGGAAACAAACCAACATTCAGGTAACTGAAGCATACAGAACACCAAATAACTTCAACCCAAGTAAAAACACACCAAGACATATAATAGTCAAGATCCTAGATCCAAAACAAGAATAATATACTGAAAGCTGCTAGAGAGAAGAAGCAGATCACATTTAAAGGAAAACCCATTAGAATTATAGCCGACTTCTCTACACAAACCATGAAGGCAAGAAGAGCATAAAGCAGAGTTCTTCAAGTCCTCTACAAAAACAAATTTCAGTCCAGAACATTATACCCTGAAAAACTGTCTTTCAAGTTTGATTGAGAAGTGAAATACTTCCATGACAAAGAACAACTAAAGAATTTCATGATGACAAAGCCATCCCTATATAGACTACTGAAAGAAGTTCTAGAGAGAGACCACAATGACCGGAACTTCACAAATGAGAATAGAAGGAACCAACAAAACAGGACAGACAATTAAACACAGGATACAGAGGAATAAACAACAGCAGGTAAATATCATGACAGTCATAAGTCAACACATTTCAACTATAACCATCAATGTAAATGGATTCAATTCACCAATTAAGAGAAATAGAGTGGCAGAGTGGATTAGGAAACAAAATGCAAAAATATGCTTTATACAAGAAACATACTTATCTCAAAAAGATATTCATAGGCTCAAAGTCAAAGGATGGAAAACAATACTACATGCCCCAGCACCTCGGAGAAAAGCAGGAGTAGCAATTATGTTCTCAAACAGTCTCAACTTCAAACAAAGAATGATAAAATGACACAAAGAAGGCCACTATATATTGGTCATTGGGAAAATTCAAGAGCAAGAGGTAACACTTATAAATATCTATGCACCAAACACAGGAGCATCCAACTATGTAAGACAAATCTTAATGGACATGAAAAAACTAATATCTAAGACCACAATCTTAACAGGAGACCTTAACACATCCTTATCTCAAAAAGATTGATCAACCAGACAAAAAATTAGCAAGGCAGTAGCAGAACTGAACCAGAGCTTGGAATAAATGGACCTGGTGGACATATACAGAATGCTCCACCCAACCACAGCTGAATACATTTTTTTTCAGCTGCACACAGGTCATTTTCCAATATAGACCACATATTAGTCCATAAGTCATGCTTAAGTATATGCAACAAAACAGAAATTATCCCATACATATTATCTGACCACAGTGCCAAGAAACTGGAACTAAATGACAAAAGAAAGCAGCAAAACCCGCTAAATTCATGGAAATTAAATAACCCCCTACTCAGTAATCAATGGGTCACAGACGAAATTAAACAAGAAATTCAGCAATATCCACAATTGAATGAAAATTCAAGCACAACTTACCGGAATTTATGGGAACCCAAAACATTATATCATTGTGAAATATGTGTACTTATGTTTATAGCAGCACAATGTGTGATAGCAAAATCTTGGAAACAACCAAGATGTCCGTCAAATGAGGAATGGTTGAAAAAGATGTATTTCTATATAATGGAGTATTATTGAGATATAAAGAATGATAAACTTGATGCATTTATATTGAAGTGGATGCCACTTGAATATATAGTCATAAGTGAAATAAACCAGACACACATGTGCAAATATTGCATAGTCTCTCTAGTATAATAAGTCAAAAGAAGAAATAGAAATAGAAATGTATAACAACAAATAAAACGTATTTAATCAGATAGTTAGGGCAAACTGAATGGCATATGCTGTAAGGTACTAATCAGCTTTTCTTCTGGAAGGTTAACAGCCTAAGTTCACAGATCAAAATTGGAGAAATAGAAGAGCCGCGAGGCCAGCCAACATTTTGGCCTAGACTTTCAAGGTCAGTGAAGACTCAGGACATAGGAGAACCTGTACTATAACATTCTGAAACTCAATTGTGCCCCAAGTTTTCTGAACAAGGAGATTATGGAGCCACAGAGGAAAGAGATTGATGATGTGTAGTGTGCCTGGGGAGAGTCACATGGAGAGAAAACTTTCTCATAGGCTTTCAAAGAGAGCAAACTGGTCAAGCATTGGCCGTTACTCATCCACATGGATGACACAGACAAAGAATCTATAGAGTAAGGTACAGGATTACAAGATAAACCTTGAGGGGACTTCACTGGCCTCATCAGAAACAAAAGCTACATCTTTTGGTATAAATGTCTTGATTCATCTTGGTCTTATCCATCCAGCAGAAAAGTCTAAAAATGAGGTGTATATAACATGGGGCCATAATAATAAGTTGAGTTGTAAATGGCTATAGTCAACAAGTTCTTTAGATAACTCACTATTATTGTGGAATGCTGGACTGTGTTGGATTTTGTCACTAAATTCAGGCACCTAAATTGGTTTAATGACAATTGAATGCCCATCTTTGACAGGTCTAGACAAACAAAAAGGGTATACAAAGGAAGAATCATGATGTGTATGTTTAAACAGTGCAGTTACGATAAATATGCCGTGCTTCTGCATAATTCTATGAGAAGTAAGATTTTCACTAATAGTGGTTGGACAAGGTATTATATTCTATGGACAAACACTAGGGAGATAACAAGGTAGAAAGTATTAATTATTGAATCTGTGATATAATTCAGCTATAAAAAATAAGGTAAGTAAACAGCTACATTCTCTTAATTCACTGATTAGAGACATCTGCTATAATAATGTCTGTAAGTATAATATCATGTATGCACTTTGTACGATACCAAAACTTTAGGAAAACAGTTTGTAATGTATTAATTTATGGAATTTGTCTGTTAATTTGTCTTGAAAGTGTCTCATTGCTATTTGTTCTTCAATAAAATATAATTGAAAATAAAATAAAATATAAAGGAAAGATTAATATTTAAAATATAGAAAAACTTAAAATTCACTAATAAAACTCCAAAATTTTTAAAATAAATGATTGATAAAAGAACATGGAGAAATGGGCTATAAACACATTTTGCAGTACTGAATTTGAGGAACTAAGATGTAGTTCACACTCTGTAGCCATAGATTTCATACCTGTGGATGCAAATAACCATGGGTGGAAAATATTCCTGAAACACAGTGGCATTTGTACTGAACATGCAGACATTTTTCTTGTCATTTTTCCTTAAATAATATAGTATAACAACTATTTACACAGCATTTGTACAGATTCAGCTTGACATGACTGCAATTTTCTGAGTCAGAGCTCCTGTGATTGCCCAAGAGTAAACCCAGTTGGTTTTTCCTGCATACTAGAAATAGTTTCCTAGAATATTATAAACAGACAGAATCTTTTGAGTATGTGGGGCATCAGAACCAGGCCCTGGCACGATGAAAGCCTGGACTCTGATATTAGCTCAAGTTACAATCTGTCTTGGATAAAATCACTTCTGTCTCAGCCAGGAAAGTCACCCTTACCCTGGAACCAAGTTGTGAGAATCCGTGTGGCTGCTACGACTGAAGAATGTTCTTGCCTGAGGAAGCACACGGTCTCCCCGCACTCTACTGGGGCCTGGAGCTGTGGGCTTCTGTTTGTTTTGGTCGCCTGGTGCTTGGGGACCAGGCCTCACATACTGGGGCTGGGTTTCCTGAACATTTGCACAGTGCTTCCTAAGTGCTCTAGAGCTGATCAGAAGTATGGGGAGGATGTGTGCAGGTTGTGGACAACAATACACCAGGTGGGAATGTGGCCCACGCATCCTTAGGCTTCGGCATCTGCACGTATGCATAGGTGAGTTCGAAGCCAGGGCTCACTTGCACCGAGACTGGATTGCCCTTTCCACACCCACCGGAGTGGCTAAAATAAAAAGTAAAATAGAAAGTGTTGATAGGGATCAGAAAGGCTTGGACTCACCCACTGCTGGTGGGAATATACACACCAAAACAAGTTGCTCCTTTGGACCTGCTTACCTATCGTGGGTGGGTGTGTCTTCAGTCGCAATAAAACTCAAGTGCATAACCACATGTACATTGGAAGTGGAAGCCCTTTAAAAACTTGATAATCATACATATCTTTACAAATTTTACATTGGATAAAGTTAGTCTAAAAACAAAGAGTGTGCATAAAGTTTAAGTTGGTTAAAGTTTTAATTTATCTTTATGCCTATCTCTAAAATTGGGGAAACCATGAAGTGTCATAAACAGATCAAATTAAAAATGATCATCTTATTCTGGAAAAAAATATGGACAGCAGCATGGAGAAAGATCTTTTATATCTTTTTTTGTTGTTGTTGTGTTGTTGTGTTTCCATAGCAGAAGAGCACTGATAGGTGAAGCACTTGATATGTTAAATTACTTATATTGTAAATTATAACAAGAGAAAGAAATCATTTCAGATCCTCAAGATCTAAGCAACTTGCTGTAGCTCACCGATTTTGTCTGGAATGCAAAATACATGAAATCTTTCTGCCCAAGATATTTTTGTCTCATTCAAAGAGTGCTGGATTTCCAAATTTCAGGTACAGTTAATGCTTTTATTTTCACTAAATTAGTTAAACTTCTCGAAGACCTGCACATATGAGTGTATTCCCCTAACCCCTTTTAAAAAAGGCATCTCACTTAGCACATATCTTCCTGCTGGGCCAGTAACATCCTCATCGCAGAAAATGACTTTTATGGGCTTTAGACTCCAGGGGAATTTTCCTAGTCATATTAAGTTCCATGAAGGAAGGCAGGATGAAATAGTACACCTTTGCCTGAAATCGCCACACCATTTTGCTTCACTGAAGTCACGTGGCAACTCTTGTCATCCCTGGGCCACCAAACCTTGTTTCCTGCCACCACTCTGGACATGAATTTTTAATCTACCTTTTGGGATGATTAAGATCTCAAGCAAAACTGAAGTCTTTGGGGAAAGTGTGATTCATGACATTCACTGCTTGGGAATCCCGGGAACAGGTGATCTGGATACCACCCACGATGGATGTGTCAGCCCCAAAGAGGAACTGAGGCAGCCTTCCAGATGGGGGAGGTCACAAAGCAGCTGAGCACTCAGAGATTTTGATGTCACATGGGGCTGCCAACCTTTCCTGTGTTCCCCTTGGCAAGTCAAATACTTTTAAGGAATTTTTGTTGAGAAAAGGCGGGGACATAAGCAGATGCATGCTTGTAACTGTGATTCAGAGATTTAACTTGAAAAAGCTTCAAGAGTTAATTAAAAACTTTGCTAATAGATTTGTGTTTAAATTAAGCAGTTGCATTAGAATTTCACCAGAAGAAAAGAAAAAGGCAAACAAAAGAAAACATGTGAAATGTATAGATGTTGGATGGAAAGTTTCATTTAGTAAGCAGGGCGCAACAGAGCCCATTTGCTGGACTGTGCCTGGTGGGCTTTCCCTGTCTCAGCATCGTTATTCACTGTCTCTCCCATGCTACTTAATGCTCTAATGTTTCTTGTTCTAACTCCAATTCCCATTTCCTTCAAAGCACACTGAGTCCAGCACCAATTTTAATTGTTCTTTCAATATGGCTGTGTTAAGTTTGGAGAAACAAAGCAGATTTGGACAATGAATGCACATGACCATATGTAAAAGGGTATCGTTAACCAAAAGTCAAAATGTTATCCTGCACATTTCCATTTATATCTACATATAGATATGTCATTTTTTTCTTTTTTATTAAAAACATAACTCTCAAAAGATTAACAATGAATATACTCCTCTAACAGTGCATTTAATTGGGAAATAAGGCAAGGAATAAATCAAATAAGAAATTTAAGTATCAATTATATTATCAATAAGTTTAGTATGAAAAGCAAGTGATTTTCCTAATACTAGAGCACCAGACTGGGCAGCTTTAACCACGCACAGAACCTAGATTAGGGAAGGATTGTGTTTTGAGCCTGACCCTGGAGGTACTATTAGTGCTGTTACAAAGAATTTCTACTACCTGCTTGCTAACAAGTGAGGTGGGAAATGAGAGAGAGATGGAGACAGAGATGATAGAGGTCAGGGATTTGAGCTAGATCAAGAACCAGTGCTGGAGCAGAAAGGAATGCTTTCAGAGGGACACAGACCGTCTCTGCTTGGTGGGTCCGGTCCAGACAAGGTTATTGGTGTGAGAATCAGAATGAGGTGTTCATCGTGTGAAGTCCTTGGGTAGGCCGCTCATCCCAGGAAAGATGAGGGGTTTGAGCTTACTGTGTGTGTTTTTTTGTAATTTTAATTAATTAATTAATTAATTTTTGTAGAAGCGTGGATTGAACTCTGGCCCTTGTGCTTGCCAGGCAAGCACTTATTCTATGGAGCTCTCTCCCTAACCTTACTGTGTTTATAGTTGAGTTTTTTTTTTTTAAACCTTATTAGGCAGTTAGATCTCAAACAGGTGTGTGGGTGGTCACATAAAAGGAATCATCAAGACTGAAGGAGTTTTTATCCGACTTTAAATAAAATTTTGATTACTACAGAGAAGAGAGAGAATCTAGAAATTATTAAGTGATTTATTTCTCATGATATCATAGATAAGGAACCTTTTGAGATACGAAGTTAAGTTTCTGTATTTGCTAGCATTATTGTGGAGGGGCTGCCCCTTAGAAATTGCTCTTTAAAATGTAGAATAAGTTTCACTTATTTTTTAAACTCCTAATCTCCCTAAGCTTTTCACAGGAAAAATTTAGCCTTTTTCCTGAGCCTTCTCTTTCATTTTGATGTAATTATAATGATGCGACGGTCAGCTGACCTCAGCTGACTGTGTTAGCGCCGTCCGCGGCGAGCCGCCCGGTGGGTGCAGCCTTGCTGAGCTGTAGTTCCGGCCTCCTGAAATTTTATTTTGTGATTCATTGTTCACATCACTCTCATCACATTTTTGGAACCAATTGCATGATCTGGCACAGTCACCCGTGTGCTCTGTTGTACATTTAGATTAAATGCTCTCTTCCCCAGCAGATGCCTGGTGATTGCCCCAGAGGGGATTTCCATCAAGTGAGAGGGGTGATTGCATTTTTCTTCTCATCCACTTGTTGGTCCCTTTGGCTTTCGAGATGTGCAGGGGACTGAAATGCAAGTGATGATAGCTTGCATGACTCAGCTCTTTGGGTGTTCCTCTGCTTGGGATGGGATTGCAGCTTGCACATGAGCCACCTCTCGCTGAGGATTTCAGGGCAAGCTGTCTTCTCAAGGGCAGGACCACACACAGGGGCATTTACTAAAGCGATTCTATGGAAATTAAAAGCAGTGCTCTGGATGTAAGCTTATCATTCATTTTTCATGTTCAAAAGAATAAAAAGAAAACATTAGCAAGACAATATGATTGCTTATACATGCCGGTCTGATCTTTTTCACTCACCCATACAACCTCTAGTTGCATCCACTTATCTATAAAAAAAAAAAAAACCCTCAAAATTATCCTTTTTATGGCTGAGTAATACTCCATTGTTCATGTAACTATATTTACATTTTTCACATTTATGTCTGGTAACCTAGACAACTAATTTGAAGATAACCTGAAATATAGTAACTATTGTTGAATTCCTATTATTTTGGTTACTGAAATTTTATATAATTTCTAATGCTATTTTTATTATATTGTATTCTTAAAAATATACAGAAAAAATAGAAACAATGCATAATTTCTTTTTTATATTTTTATCTATTTATTTTAATGCATTTAGTATAGGGTCTACAGTGTCTCACTAGGCAGCTCCAACTCATAGTGATCCTCCTATTTTCAGTTCCCAAGTGCTAGGATTACAGGTGCATGACACCACACCCAGTCTCAATTGCTATCTCAGTGTGCCCCCGGGGGCAGGGCCAGCATGTCGCACTGGGGATCAAACACCCTGTCGGTTTGTCTGCCTAAGCAAGTGCTTCAATCTGCTGAGCTATCTGGCAGGCCCCCATAATTTCAAAAAATAAGATGATAGGAATTAAACAATTGTTGTTATAGTGTGTATTGTTGTCTTCAAAGTCCTTGTTCAGATTACCAGACAGAAGCATGCAAAACTGATCAAAAATTAAACATTTTTGTTTTTGGTGGTACCAGGAATCGAACTCAGGACCTTGTGCTTGTCAGGCAAGCACTTATTCCACTAAGCTATGTACCTCACCCCTATCAAAATTTAACTTTAACTGTTCCAAGATAGCTAAGAGTTTATCAATTTTCATGCTAGCTAAAAATTCAAATTTCTTTTCAGCAGTCAGTCGGTGCTGGCCTGTTCCTTACTAAACACAGGACTATCAAAATGTGCAATTTTTGCCAAGTGTCATGTATTATTTCTTCTCTTAAACTCAATCTATTAATTTGTTGGTACATTTCAGGTATATGTATGGACCATATTTATCGTGAGGAGTACCCTTATTTTAATTGTTATTTGCTCATCTTCACTGCTTGTTATTTATTTATTGAACTGATAAAGACAGAGCATAGGAATTTCCTGTGATGGCCCAAGGCTGTTTATCTGGTCACCTAGCAACTTGAATGTAATGCATTTTAAATGATATGGAGGAGCTTTGCTTATGGACAATATTATGTTATGTGGTTTGCTCCAGAAAACAAAATAAAACAAAAACATCAATAGCCAGCTCAGAGAAGCATTCCATTGTTCCTTCCACATAAGTCCTGGGAACATCTGGTCTCATTAATCTCCAGTGCCTCACTTGATGTGATAGACACATCCTGCTTTTCCATTCATCTCAAGCATGGTCCATTGAAAACTGCTGTTGCATAGCAATACGAGCAGATGCTTGTAGAGCACATGTTTTTCACAGTATTCAAAATGAACAGCATTGTCCAGCAGCGTGAGAATGGACCTCAACATGTTTTACCTTATGGTCATTGGTGTGAGTGTAACTTGGGTCAGAAATAACTGAAGGATTAGCTCAACATATTGGGTGGTCTTAGAATAATTTCTTGCAGATCACCAGTGCAGAGTCAATGTTGACAACCTCAGAGTGAATTGTGTTTGAGATTCCCTGATGTGGTTTCTGAGAGACGGTGGCCCACGGATGTCACACAGTGCAGACACATTGGGAAATGCTCTGTTAGGAAGTTAGCAGTTAAATTACTTCAAAATTCAAAATAAGCTGCAACTCATAAAAGTTTTGAAGTAGAGCTATGGTCCTGTGAAGGTTAGTAGAATTAACTTTCTTGGAATTTTATAGTAAAAAGATGATGATTCTTAGCAACAGACAAATACAGGTTTGAATTACTCTTGCAACAGGCAACCTTAGGGAAGTGATTTAACTTCACTAAACCTCAATGTTATTACACAGAACAGCAGGATACAATTGTTCACCTTGAGGTTATGAGGAATAAATTAGGAAAAAGAAGACCTACCTGAAATACCAGATGGACAATTTTATTATTTTTTAAAAATAAATAGTGAGGGAAACTTTATTGCATATTCTGAGATGGTCCTGTTGAAAAGCCATGATCAAGTTGCTCACTGCTTTGGAGATCCTGAGGGAGGGAGGGAGGAAGGGGGAATCACAGCAACAGCAGGAACTGCTTCATGGTGAAGTTCCGTACCATTGTTATGGGTGAAGCGAGGTCTTGAGATACGAGGAGTGTAGTTCAGCCAGCAACTTTGGCAAGGTAATTTTTGTTATGTCACCTTTTCCCCTCAATGACTTTTGCTGCACAACAAGTTGTTTCTCCATTTGTGAGAGGGTATCTCATCACCTCTAATCAGGACACCCTCATCCCTTTTAATCGGGGTGCCAGTGTCTTAGTATCATGCTCATTCCCGTGATAATGGTGTTAGCTCACTTGTGACAGTGGAGAGCTTGTGCTTTAATCTCCTAGGGGCTCAATCACAGTGGCAATTGGTACAGTCGTAGTGGCAATGAAATTCTAACAGCAAATTTGGAGGGAATATTCAAACCATAGTAGGTCAGGAGGTTGATTTTTGAGGAGCATAATGTGGGGAATTAAACTCAGATAGATCTTGTGCTAACTGTGAAGGTAAATTCTCTTTTTTATAGGATTTTTTTTAATTTGTAGGACGCAACTCAATCTATTCCTATTTATAGAATCTCTCGTGACCTTTTCCATTTGTACTATCTTTTCCCTGCATTATTTTTTGTCATTTAATATGAACACTCAAAATTGAACTTTTGATTTTGTTATGTTGAGTAACTGTCTTTCATTTTAAAGATAGACTCCTCTTTCCTCCCATCTAGATCTCTAACACTCTATTGGTCTGCTTTATACTACTTACTTGCTAAAGACCCTAATGGAGCACTTGCTTATAAATGTGAACTAATGAGTAACTTATTATTGACTAGCTGATGTCTGAAAGTAAATGATCTTGGTATCCCAGGACAGTCTGTGGATTTACCTCTGATATTGACCTTTACTGGTTCTCTTTCCCTTCACAGCCTTCTAAAGTTATGTGAGTACTTCTGACCAGTCACATGTGAGTAGGCAATGCGTCAGTGAAGACCTCTTTCCTGTGGGGAGATGGTGCAGACACACAACAGAGCAGCATGGGTCACTAACTCACTAGCTGGAGGACTGAGCCTGTGACAGATATGTTCTGGGAGCAAGACATAAACCACACTATATGAAGGTACCAAGTGTAGTAGTTTAATTTGAATCACAACGTGCTGTAGATTCTCATGACTAGTGTTGTCTCAGGTTGTGATGTATCTCCTGCCCCCTCCCACATCTAGAAGGTTCACCTGGTGACTCCCAGGCTGGCCACAGCTGGTCACCCCTTTGGGAACTAGACTTCCCACCTAAAGGGGGTTCCTGGCCCAGGTTATAACGTCTCCACAGGAAATCTTCACTTAGAGCCTGGCAAATAAGATGGCATACAGACCACTGCTGCGGGCTCAACAGGGAACAACTTGGAAGCAGGAACCTCAAGAATCCTGTGGTAGCCGGGCGTGGTGGCGCATGCCTGTAATCCCAGCACTCGGGAGGCTGAGGCAGGAGGATTGTTGTGAGTTCGAGACCAGCCTGAGCTACAAAGTGAGCTTAAGGCCAGCCTGAACTGCATAGTGAGACCCTGTCTCAAAAAGACAAAAAAAAAAAAAAAAAAAAAAAAAAAAAAAAAAAAAAAAAAAAAAAAAAAA